>JAGDQP010027535.1:0-24907 GCA_022664845.1 Lepisma saccharinum
GACGTTTTTTCAAGTTATACGTTCTGACGGTTATACGTTTTGACGTTTCAGTGTTTATACGTTCTGTCGCATTTTGTATACGTTCGGACGTTTCTTCAACTTATACGCTCTGACGGTTATACGTTTTGACGTTTCAGAGTTTATACGATTTGTCGCATTTTGTATACGTTCTGACGTATTTTTGAGTTATACGTTCTGACGGTTATACGTTCTGTCCTGCTCCCCGGCAAAGCTGGTGTGCTATCCACTGAGCCACGCGGGGGCTCAAATATTTAGTACTTTATAATGACAAATATCAATTGTGCTTCTGTGTGTACCAAATGCAGGCAAATTAAATGCGTCTTAGTTCTTACTTAATGAAAAAACAGCATTAAAATCCCTTATAAAGAGGATTTTAATAGAAAATAAGAGGTTCTGCGCTGATTTCATTGTATTGAACAGTCATAAATCTTAAGTTCCATACAGTCAAAAATATATGAATGTGATTAAAATGTCCGATACAATCGGATCGTATTCCTTACGTCATGAAAAGCGGTGCTGTTTTCTTTCCTAATTTTACTGCGCGAAGTATTGTTGTCGGCCGCTTTCACAGACTTAATCACACGCTTATTTCACGTAGAAAAATAAACAGAAACAATGCAGTCTGATAAGTTTAAAAACATCCTTTGTGCTTTGGACTTTTGCGTTGTTCTGTGTATTATTGTTTTACTGCATTATTGATACAGAACGAAGTGAGCTGTTATTGCGGATAGACTGAATCTTATGGGTTTTCTTCAGATCCCAGTTTGAACAATCAATCAAAATATCTATTAAAAACAGCTTTCAACTATTTTCTTTATTCTGCATTGTATTCTTTTTCAAATTTGAGAATGCCTAATTATAAGAAGACCGATGTGTGGAAACACTTCAAAGAAATTCGTGAATGAGTGAAAATTGTGGGCAAACGTATGCAAACAACACTACAAGAACGAAAAAAACATCTGACAAAGTGCAAGAAATAACCACAAAAAACGCGGTGCTCTTTTTCGAAAACGGAGAAAGTAGTAAGTGTTCCTAGGAAAGAGTTCGAAAATTAAGTTCTTCTACTACAGGTTCTACAGCCAGTATCAGTGATGATGACTCCTTCTCAACAGACACAGATGTTACATTATTGAAGTGCATTTAGGCTTTCCGTTGAGATCTTCCATTTCAAAGCAGTCAACTTCATCTACATTTGTGGACAAAATAACTATTTAAGAAAAGGAAAAGCTTGATGAATCATTGACACGCACAATATATGCTAGTGGTGTTTCTCTCCCTATAACAGAAAACACTTACTGGATACAACATTACAATATTATTCGTCCATCTTATGAACTGTCATCGCGCTACAGACTTTCCAATCCGCTTTTAGAAAAGGAATATCAAATAATTCAACATAAAGTAGCCGAAAAACTTGCTAGTGCTGAGTCTCTCACTTTGATGTCAGACGGTTGGACAGATATTTGTGGTAATCCATTCATTAAGGATAATCTAAAGCAACGATATTTATCAAAAGATGGCGGCACTTGTAACAGGTATGCTTCGGTTGCTAGGTGACGCAATGTTGATTCTTTACGATGCTAAAGAATGTAGTCCATTGTGTTCAGGCACGATGACGGTAATAGAAAATACTTATGATGTTCCCAATTTGTCCCGGATTGCACTATAGCAGGAAGCCGCAGTTAACGGATGTCACTGCTACGGGAATCCATGGCCCAAACCGTAAAAACATACCACATATGAGAAAATTGCACTGATGTAGGAAGCGCAAGCAGGGCTTTCACTGCACCAGGAATCTTACTCAATGTTTAGAGCAGGAATATATCATAAGAGAAACTCTACCTTTCAAAAGAATATAAGGTATATTTAACGTTCTTCTGGCTAGGTTTACATACCTGTTCGGGCTATCAAATATTGTTCAGTAAACCATTGCAAGCATACACATTATTACTTACACATATGGTTAAATACGTTACCTACTTTACATTCTTCTCTATAAAAGTTAAATAGGTATTCCAAATAATTAAACAGTACAATTTATTCAATGTTCTTCACACTAAAAGCACTGAAAGTCAATGTGAGTAATTGCCGAGCGCGTGAGTCACCTATGTTTCACTTACACAATTAACGAATACATATGCAAACTTTATCAAATGTGACTGTGGGCTACACTGTTACACACTACTACCGTATATGTCTAATGTATTTTCACTGTTACACGAAATTTCATTGCTGCTCCTACAAATTCAAGCCTAGAGTGTTCGAACTTTGAGGGAAGAAACTAAATAACAATTGAAGAGCATGATCGAAGCCGGTTTTAAATTTTCTTTTTTGTTCATTGTTGGAAGAGCTTTATTGTTATAGGTTTCGATATTCACAACAATGAAGCGATTTCAACAATGAAGGAAAACGAAAATAAAATTCGACATCGATCATGCTCTTTATTTAATTGGTTATGAACTTTCTTCCCTGAAATTTTTAACTCTCTACGCTTCAATTTTTAGTAGCAGAAAGGAAATTTCGTGCAACAATAAGAGTACATTAGACATATACGCAGATAGTGCTGCCATTTTTTGTTGGACATCGTTGCTTTAGATATTATCCTTAATGTGATATTTACAACTCCGCAGCCAGTGTTTGTGAATGCCATAGAAACGAAAGCTTCTAGTAACACAGGGGAATATATTGTTGAAATATTAAGTGCAAAAATGGGACAGGTTGGTAGTTCTAAGGTACAAGCAGTAGTAACGGACAATGCCGCAAATATGAAGAAAGCTTGGCAGTGTTTGAAAAAAAAAATATCCTCAGTTGGTGACATTCGGATGCCTTACTCATTGGCTTAATCTAATTGTAGAGGATATTGCTAATATAAATGCAGTTAAGGATATCATTGAAGATTGTAAAGCAATTGTAATTCTTTTTTTCTTTCAAATCACCTAGTTCCAGTCAAATTCTTAAGTTGATTCAAAGGGGAAAGGAGTATCCTTATCTTTACCTGCTGAAACTAGGTGGGAATTTGTACTCATATGTTTAGATAGCTTCTTAAGATCGAAGAGCAGCATTCATTTCGCAAGTATTTACGAAGCAGTTTCTCAAATTCTTCCAGTAGGACTGAGAAACAAAATATTAGATAATAAATTTTGGACACGCATTCAGCAGGTATATGACATCTTTCAGCCTCTCTTTATGGATATACAAGTACTAGAAGGCGATACTCCTAAACTGTCAGAAGTACGTGACATTTTGAACAATCTGGAGGACAAACTAAAATCCAGATTTTCTTCTTCCCTGAAGGAGGGAGCCGATGTCACTGTTTTACGTAAAATAAGAGGAAGAATTGAGTTTTGCTCACACCCTATTCAGTTAGCTCCAAATCTCTTGGATCCAGTTCAGCGTGGAGAGTACTTCTCAGAAGAGGAAATGTCAGATGCAATGGAAGTGATTATCGAGATCACCAACATTCCTAACCTGAATGAAGTATTCGTTATGACCGATATAGCAGAGTACAGGAACAAGAATAAATTATGGAGATGGGATTTAATTTGGATAGCAGCTCAAAACATGTCTCCACTAACATGGTGGAAAGGTTATTGCAATTCAAGACACCTGTCACCTGTTGCTGTTAGAATCTTAAGTATTCCTGCAAATGCAGCCTCATGTAAGCGTAATTGGAAGACCTTCAGTTTAGTAAAAACAAAGAAGAGAAACCGGTTAACCAATGACAGGACATTGAAGTTGGTTTCAATAAATTATAATCTGTCTCTTCTTATGGACACAACAGAACCACAACCGTCAACTTCAACATTTGACTTGGAGAAGAGAAAGGAATCAAGCGGAATCAAGGAGCTTGCTTCAACAACTTAACAGACATCGAGTGAAGGTGAAACTAACGAATTTGAGAGTGATGTTGACGTTAATGTTAGTAATAGTGACACTGAGGACTCGATTTACTGAGTCAACTATGTAACGAAGAATTTGAAGAAAGCATATACACAGACAAATTTCTTTCTATCTTATAAATTAAAATGAAGCTACTTATTGGGGATAGCACCTTTAAGTGAATCCACATTTGTTTTAATCGGAAGAACAACTGCACAAATGTTTATTAGTTAATTATAATTAATTTTATTTTGTGAATGATTAAATAAATGTTTATTTCTGAAAATTTTTAGTATTTGTTTTAATGAGTTACCTTACTTAAAACTTCGGAATTTTGGGTAATCAAAACCTTACAGTAGATACTTTATATTAGTCCTACTTACGTTAGTTAATGTGATGGAATTATGTAAATGCGGAAAAGTAGTAAATACACGTATTAAACCGATGAAACGTTGATGATATTTTCTGTAGTAAAAGGTAAATTCGGAGAAAGTACATTAAATGTTTCTACAATATTTTCCAGAAATAAATGGATGGCTATTCCATTTTATGAAACTACATTATTTTATCATGCGAAGTCTATTACCGTACGAGTAAAGCTTACGGTACAGCAACAATATAGGAATAAGTGAAAACAATTTTCACAAAACGGAAAATTTTCATCACTAGTTTCTACAATATATTGAAATCCTTGCTTTTTATTTAAAAGGCATTTTGCTTGCTTGCGATCAATTTTGCTAGTTTCGTTTTCACAAACTGTACGTAGTAACTTCAATTATATCAAGGTGGACACATATTTACTGTGGTTTTGCATCTTTTACAACATTAACTCCTGTCATCAAGACAATAACATATATTTAATTTGATAACTATACGAATCTTCTACATATTTTATTACAAATAAATGTGATTATGCAGGTGTATGACATATGAAGAGAAATATCTCGAATAATAAGTTTAATATCCTTTCATTAATAACGATAATACATTCATTGTTTATACAAGTAAATAGCTAGATATTCTTTGAGCACTACTTAACTTTTACACACTAACACAGACGATCGTCTTACCTTTATACACTTAAACCCTTTTTGCATGCAACTACGTTTTCTTATGTGCACGTAAATTACTTAAACTTTCCGTCCGACATTCGCCTAGAACAAATCCTACAATCGAGACATCAAATTCTCCAATGTTATTCGAGGATAAGAGATTTATTTTCCCTTTGTGGAGCAATGGGAAAATAACAACTACGACCTATAACCGACAGCTCCTTTTCTCTCAAATTTCACCAATAACGAATCTAGATACGAACATGAGCCCAAACGCACTGATCATCAAATCTATCCGGGGATGAACAAATACCGGTAACCTAACCTAACTGACTAAATCTAACCGAACCTAACATGTACAATATCAAGCAACCATGACTCTGATAAACTTTATGATCACGATTCAACTTCTGTGCGATAATGCAAGCAATGTGTCTTATTAATTACAAATAGACTCACATTCAATTCTGTCATAATTAACTACTACTGTTGGTGCAACCTGTCCGTATAACTGGACATTCTTAAAGACATGAGCATACAACAATATCAGATTGCTTCCAAAAACTGACATCTACTGTCTAAATAATTAGACGCTTTGAATTCCAGATGAAAGAATGCACCACAATGAAATATTCTCTCGTACTACGTCTTAGAAACTAGCCCTTCTATTGTATATAAAATGCAGATGCCCACAGGCTGCAAATAATTCACTATACAGCAAGGTCAAGTTAACGTGTTTCATTAAGGCACTCTTCGACAATGTTTTACACAGTGCTGGCATGCGATCTACGCATGGAGGTGCACAATCTTTCTTACTTTTAGGTACAATAACTAGAATAACTTATCTACGAGGCTCCCTATTATATGCAATGAGCAATATGTTCGATGAAACATGCTCAGTAGAGATCGTGGCACTTCGATACAAAATTGTGGGTTGCCTTGTTTACAGGATACAGTGGTGCATGGGCATGGCTCGTGAGCCACGTAGGTGAGTTGTCAAGATGACGAGATCACCTAACGCTGATTGTACAAAATCGTGGGTGAATTTTGGCGGGGTGAAATCGGTGATTAGGTTATAGCAGACGTGGTTCATTTGAGGTATGATTTGATTGACCACGTTATTCGAGGTTGCGATGACGGCGTCTGGAAATTGCCATCACCTGAGGGTGTGATTGATCTGCATTTTTGGGAGACATTTGTACATATATTGCTAAAATAAGATGGTGAGTGATGACGTAATCCAGTCTGTAACATCGTTACACAATTGCGGTCTGTTCGGAGTTGCGGTGACATTATTCAAGATTAGAAAATTTGGGTGAAAAGACAGTTTGGAAGACCCCATCATGTGATAGTGGTCATTGCATCAGTGTGCTGTTAAGCAAAACAAGATGGCGGTGGTGTAGCGGGGCTCACTAGCGTAATGGTTGATTTGACTCTGAGATGAGCAAAGGATAGCACAAAATCATTGACGTCATGGCGTGAGTACAAGTGAGGATTTGAGGTCAGGCGGACAGTGACAGGAGAAGAAGTTAGGAGTAGATTCATAAACATTCCATTAACATTAGACAGGATAAATGACAAACGAATAAGAATAACCAGAAGTGAACAAACAAACAAAGGAATCGAATCAATGTGAACTTCCCTTAGAGGAATAAGAAGAACCAGAACTGAACAAACAAATGAAACGAAGGAATCAATGATACACACATCATTCTAAAGGGAGGGAGATGAAAAAGATGGAGTCTTAATATTGAATTGGTTTATGGTAATAGCTCTGATAACAGCACTACCTCACAAAAATCAGAAAGCACTTGATGCTTTGGTTCTAATTGGGAGGTGTTCATCCATTTTTTGTGGAGGGCATAAAATTGAATTAATTTATGGTAACAGCTCTGATAAGAGCATTACACATTTCAAAAAAGTGCCTACTTAATTTAATTGCCCGGCGAAACCAATACTCGTTTTTTTATAAGGTTGAGCTCATCCTGGTGGCCATTCTAATCAGTCAATTTTGAGCTTCTCTTATACAATACGAAAGTATAGTAAATATTGCTGTTGCTGATATTGGTTAAGAAAAGATCATTTAGACATGTATCTGATTAATGTATGCTTAATACAGATACAATATATTGTTAATAGCATATAAACATACAAAAATAATAATTAAAAGTATCCTCTAATCTTTTAAATTGCTTAAATACGTATGGGGGTAAACTTCCGCGCTATCTAACAAGATTTTTTTCCAGGCTTGATTCAGCTTTATTATATTTTACCTTTTATATGAATTAAATCATTAAACACGATTATGTGTCACAATCTACATGAGCATTGGGCAGAATACATAGCATCGTAGGGGGGTGTATCAATTTTGAAGTATAAATGAATAATAGCAGAACTAATTTATAAAATGTGAGGGTACAATCAATTTATTTGTGTTTATAATTTTATTTATTTCTCTTTATTGTAAGAAGAAGATTCATTACTGTACGGAAAACATCTAGCTGTTTCATACACAAAATGATAGTAAAAAACAAAATAAAGTTAAGTTCGCTAGTGTGAACGCTAGTGTTTCTTTTCATCTCTTAAGAACATGTTCAAGCAATAAGAAGAATTTTAACACATTAGATGTAAAAAATATTCAAACCTTGACTTCATGCTTGAAATATGCGAACAGGACTTGGGCACAGAGATAAGACATAATGTTGCACTTTCGCCTATAATTTTGGGATTATGTTAACAACATTTTCGCATCTGAATAATTCATGCTTGATGGAGTGACAACATTCATACATTAAGAAAGAATAATAAAATATTCCTTTTTTATCGTTTAAATCTTTGCTGTGTATGATGTATATTACATGACTGATATCTAGTGATGTCTTCTCAACTTTATAGAAATTCACGCGATTTCCTCCTGTAAGAATAAGGCCTGCTTTTCATGAAAGATTCCCTTGCTTGCGACTTGAGAGAATAGTCAATTGAAACACGATTTAATAAGAATAAAGAATGAGTTTCATGAAACCTTGACTTGCTTGCTTTGAAGATTTGAGAGAATAGCCCACCGAAACACGTCTTACACTTACTTTACAATAAAAGACAGAATAAAACATGTGTTCCAATTCGCTACTCACGCTATGATTTTCATGAAAGCTTGCATTGCTTGCTTGCTTTGTTCTCGATTGAGTGAATAGCCAATTGAAACCCGTGTTATACTTTCGAATTATGTTAGAAGCACTTTCGCGTATGTACACCCTAATCAAGAGATACGCCCCCTTTGCAACTAATGTCTCCCCACCTCCGTTTGGACTCACCGTCCCCCTTACAGCTTATTTATATACTGCAAGATAAGTTGAATTGAATTGAATATTTAAGACATTAGAGCAGAGAAGATAACGCATGTACATTTTTAACAAGTTAGTGAGAGAGAGAGGGAAAACTGATTCGCGTTTGTAATAGCAGTTGGTTGAGAGAAACTATACAACAAAGAATTTCATAAATCTCTCACTTTCTTCCTTTATATAAAAAACAAGTGAGTCAAAAAAGATGAGACCAAATTGTCAAAGTGAGGAAATTTAACACTTGTTAAGAGTAGGGATAGAAATCTTTTCCTCCTGAAGAAAAATATTTGATATGATAAGCAAGTCACTTTCCTAAACAGCACACCAAACTTAAAACACGTTTGCAGTAATATTCGCATTGCGAGGCCCCAATGCAATTTTACTCGCAAGATGGCAACGAAGAAAACTTTGGGATGAGACCAAGAGCTATAACTAAAGAAAGAATTTACTTATAAATACCGAAATAACACATGCTAGAAATTTACGAAGTTTATTTACTTCCATTTCGTAACTATAATTATTGCACTTATTTCTAATGGATTGTTAAGGTAAAATGTAACCCATGGAAATCATCTTGTTAACTGAACTTTCATAATGTATTAAGGTCCAATCCTTCTTTGAAGGATATACAGCCTATCATTTAAAATATTTCTCATCATATTTGTTTTGTAGATGCAAAACAGTTGGCTCCTCTCTTCAACATCGATTAAATATAGCTTAACCATCTGATAACTAATGCCGTGTTAAACTTTTAACTAGTTATAAAAGTTATCCATTTCATCAAAGTTTAATGTAAAAAACTAACAAACTGTTAACATTCGAATCCTTAAGTGAATAATCTATTTGATTTCTAGATTTCTCCTTGGCTAAACGAATTTTGATTTCGGAATGGTAAATTGTGTATTCCTAAGAAATATCTTGCGCAGTCCGCAAGAAAATAAAACCAAAGTCTGATGATACATTGCAGAATAAAACAAGCTAAAATGCTCGCTTTTTCTTTTTATAAGACAGTACAAAATATTGCTGAAAGTGTAGTTAGACAAATAGCTGATCATTTGTAGTAGCTAAATGTACATTACAATGTTGCAGTGTAAATCATTTATTCTGTTTAATTTAGTTTATTCCATGAACAACGAAGGAATAAAACAATAAATTATTTCGCTGTACATTGTAGTAGCGTCTGGTACGTGGTGATAAATGTACTTTCAATGTTGTTATTTACATAATTTTAGGTGCGTTTAATTACAATGCGTTACAATATCATGCGAGGAAAGTGTAATAGATAAAGTTAAGTTTAGGTCACCCAGCTATTGAGTCATACTTTACCACATGTATGCTTTACACCACTTATTAACTTATAAATAATTTACATAGGCACTTCCCTAAATATGAAGCGACGCACAGAAACCACAATTAGTTTCAGAGTTGTATTTCACAATCCTTTACATAAATACGTACACAATTTGATTTACCCACAGATATATTGTCATGAGGAAAAGCGCGGGCTGAATAATAGACAAAGTTCAGTTTAGGTCAGCCAGCTATTGAGCTACACTTTGTCATATGTATGGTTTATACCATTCATTCCCTTACAAATAATTTACATGTGCGCTTTCTTAAATACCTAAGGATGGACAGGGCAAGATCCGTATTTCAGAATACTTTACATAAATACGTAGTCACTTTTTTCACACACATATATGTCATCATGAAGAGCAATACTAGTGCTGTCATTTGGTGTGATGAATGTCATGTATTGTGCTACACAGTTAATTGATAATATGTCGGGAATGCGATAAAGAGTGTATGCTTGTTTGGAAAAGCTTATGTAATTATGATTATACGGGATGCTCATCACATTTAAAACTAACTTCGTGTGTTCGGCTCAACGCGGTAGCAGCGGAGAAACTTCCGCTTCTTCCAACAGCTAATAAACTATATATATATATGCAGTTTATTCCCTTGCAAATAATTATCGCAGACATTTCCATAAATACGTTGCAACAACTATCAATCTAAAAAGAATTACGAAAAGCTGTGTGTCAATATTATTTCGATAAAAATACAAAATCTAGTTGATCATCAGTTAACAAATATAGCGCCGTGTCTAGTAATAGCTATCTACGCACTTAATCGATAATATGTCGAGAAAGCGATATAGAGGGTATGTTTGTTAGTAAAAGCGTATTTAATTATGATTATACTTGCAGCTCATCACATTTAAAGCTTACAATATGTACTCAGCCCAACGTGGAAGCAGCGTATAAACTTTATGGACCGATACTTCCAGTAGCTAATGAACTACATGAACTATATTTCAAGAAAGTAAATCCCAGTTCCTGGAGGCGCTGGAATCGAATTTTCCAACTATGAAAAACTCTGCACTCCACATGCACACATAACACTTTCTACTAATTGTACTCAGATTCTTATATAGATGTGTTTTATTTGTACATTCCAGAATACTTCCCATACATATCAGACACAGTAATAAAAGATAATATAGAGAAAAGGAAATATATTTCGACAATAATAAAACAGAATCATACTCAGTACGTAAAAATTAACTGGTAACTGCAATGAGAAAAACACTTTCACTACACTTACTATGGAGCAGTGGTAAGAAAGTTAGCATTCTACGCAGAAAGTTACGAGTTCGATTCTCCACATTCCCTTTTTTCTTTTTTAAGCGAATACTTGAACACGTTTAGAAAAACCACATTTGTTCTTCATCCATAATTAACCATTATATTTGTAATTGCAGCGAAATGTATTTTTAGTTTGTAACTTAACGGATATAAACTAGAAAATGTTATTCACAATGTTTCGAAGTATTTAGAAAAATCAAATTCCCCTTAGTGATTGCTATCTTACGGTCAACCATGTATTATTATTTACTTACAAATCATCAATTTAAGGTAGCAGAAAAACAACGATAATACACAGTAACCTAGTCTAACCCATAAGTTAAAGTAAAATGCGAAAGCATTTTAAAACGAGGAGTAGAACCACAAAACCTCGTTCATTCCCTCGCGCCTCCCAAACCAATTTCGACAATTTGTTACTAGGTGGATCTGTCTTTAGCATTGATTTGCACTCGTCCGAACTACAAATGCAATCTAGGTTCATATTTTTTGAATGGAGAATATCTTCGATTATCATTTTTGTATTTGGTTTCTGTGCCATTCCTTTTCACGTTATATTGTTGAATGGTTTTACATTTTCATTTCATTTTTTGTATTTTGTTTTCGTTTCCTGTTGATCTGATTTATGAAGCTAGAGATAAAAATCAGCATTTTGCTTTCCTGCAAATTGACAATATATCAAATAGGAAGCTCTCACATGCCCGACATATGTCCCAAGTTTTCAACAAATCTTTCATATTAATCCCATGAGTCAGTTCCGAGACTACCTGTTAGGAGCAACAGGCGGACATTTCAGGTGGGATTGGGCGTAAACTACGGAATTGCTTAACTAAGAAGATTGTCTTAAACACAGCGCGCACATCATTTGTAATGGAACATATTTTATTAGAGGGACAACGCCGAAACAAGTTAGTAAGAAACATTTATTTCGGCAGTGTGAACATGAAGGAAAGATATGTCATGAAAAATTAACAGGAAATATTTGTAGAATAATTTATTTCTGAAATCTTGAGATATTTATTCTTAAACTCGAAAGAAAATTTTTAAAATAAAATACAAATATACATTTTTTGGTCCCCTCAACCACTTTACTTAAAAACGTGGATTATAGAATTCAAATTGTATTTAAGACCTTCAGGTAACATTGGCTCAAGCTACATGTAATATTTCTGAAGAGCATTACAAATTCAGCGTTTGCCTGAGAAATTTGACTAGAATCATGATTAAGTCTTAACATACAAATGTAAAATTCCTCAAATACGAACTTTACTTAATTTTTAAAAAAAATCCTAAAGAATTATGCAAGTGTTAGAACTAAATAAATTTATAACAGCAATATTTGCATTTTAGCTTCCTAATAACAATCCAGAAAATAATTTGGAAACTAATTTTAAATTTCAGCAAGAAATCTTTTATATAACGTGAGCGATAGGAAAAAATCACACGCAAACGAAAAGACAAACCTCCTTGTGCACTGTTCCATGTATAAAGAACTCACATTCTTGAATGACATAATTATACACGCATTCATGAAAGTCGAGTATTTTTAAATTTGCGTACTAAACATACAAGTTTATATAAGTGGTTTGGAGTCAGGGATTCCGCCATTATTTTCAGTTTGGGTGGGGAGTGTAAATGGCGATTTGCACGGTTTCTACTGATTTGAGGCCGTAAAAAAATGAAAGTTGGTTAGTGCTCTCGAGAATTTGGGAGGCGACACTCCCACAGCAAGGAAAGTGTGGCGGAATCACAGTTAGGAGTCAGCGTTAGACTGTAGGTTCCGTCCTTGGGACGTTCAGTTTATCCAATTGAAGACAATGACAACTGTCATCGGTTAACTCTGCCCAGGAACTTTCAGGTCAGCACCCGCTCTCGGGCAGATTATACCCAATCATCTTTATTATAAATACGCAGCTTTCCGTTCCTCCTTTGATGCGGCACTTATATGTGCAGCTTATATATACAATTCACAGCCATATTAAATTCGCTACTTGATGGGGCCTCTTCCGTAGGAGAGTTTATCTGCTGCTCCCTAGCTGATCAGACGTGTTGGAAGAGGAGAACTGTAGTTCTCAATTGTTGTCACCACTGTCTTCTTTTCACAGCAGCTCCCCAATTGCATCACGATGTTGGATGGGCAGCATTCCATGCCCTCTTGCTTTGGAAAAGTCCCTTGGCAGAGAAGGGAATCGAACCCGGGATCCCACGATCAGCAGTCGGAGTGTGTGTTTGTGAGTGTGGAAAAATAAGTGTGAGAAACAATTTTAAAAGATGAAATAAGAATTGAAGCTTTCCTGGCGGCGAATATTATATAGATGTTCTCGGGATATCAGCCAGGTGAAGTTCCGACGATAGAGCCGACGTGGAAATACTGAAGACCATGCGTATTTCTCCAGATGACATCCTAGTCAGCTTCGATGTGGTCTCTCTGTTTACCAAGGTTCCAGTACAGGACACGTTACTTCTACTCAGCGAGCACTTCCCGCCGGTGATTGTAGATTTATTCAAGATCACATTAACTTCCACATATTTCCTCTTCGATAGACAGTACTATGAACAAACAGACGGCGTCGCCATGGGATCACCTCTCTCACCAGCAGTGGCAAATTTTTTCATGGAGAGTTTCGAGCAGAAAGCACTAGAATCAGCACCATTAAAACCATCATGTTTTTACAGATACGTCGATGATACATTTGTCATTTGGCCACATGGTAGAAATGCGCTATAGTCGTTCCTTGAATTTCTCAACAATCAACACAGCAACATTAAGTTCACCATGGAAACAGAAACGGAGGGTTGCATACCATTTCTAGACATCCTCATTCGTCGCAAGCCTGATGGAAGTCTGGGCCACAGTGTTTATAGGAAGCCTACCCATACCGACCTTTATCTTAATGGAAACAGTTTTCACCATAAATCGCAGCGCAATACAGTTATCAGCACACTTGCACTTAGAGCAAAAGCCATCTCAGACCAAGAAAGCCTCCCTAGTGAACTGGAACATCTCAAGAAGACCTTACTGCAGAATGGATACAAGAAAGATGACATTCGTTTGGCCCTAAAAAGAACCTTTTCCAGCAAGAAGAAGACCACCCCAGAAACTGAAGATCCAGTCAATATTGCAGTCCTGCCCTACACTGGTAAACTTTCTGGAAAGCTTGCAAGAATCCTGAGGAAACACAACATCAAAACCATTCACAGACCGCCGTCAAAAATCAGAAACTTACTTCGTCCAGTTAAAGACGACTTGGGTCTTAAGACATCAGAAGTATACTGCATTCCTTGTGAATGCGGAAAAACATACATAGGACAAACAGGACGAACAGTAGAACATCGATGCAAGGAGCATGAAAGATACATCAAGCTATTTTATCCGGAGAAATCAGGCCTGGCAGAACACAGCATAACAGAAGGACATAGAATTTTATTTTCTGACACTAAAATTATCTCAAAGAGCTCCAATTACTGGGATAGGATCATAAAAGAATCACTTGCCATACTACAAGAACCTAATAATGTCAACAGAGATACAGGATTTCAACTTAGTCGGACTTGGACACCAGTCATAAAGAAAGCATACATGGAAACGACCAATCAGCGTCAAGCTATAGGCCAACCAATCAGAGACACGGATTCTTAAGCTCCGCCCCCTACCGTTACTATATATAGTACACCTGAACTGGTCTCAGTACACTTGCCCTGAAGATGAGAACAATGTATGTTCTTGAAACGTCGGCTCTATCGTCGGACTTCACCTGGCTGATATCCCGAGAACATCTATATAATTTTAAAAGATACTTTCTTTTTAAATCTGCAGTCCAGTGATCGATTTATGCAATTTATAGAGAGGGGAAAGAATATTTCAAACACGTTAGAATGTTAGTTACGTCAAACACTATACATCGACTTCCCAAACCAACTCGCCCGATATCAAATACCACTCCTGACGTTGTCATAACTTCTACTAATCTTCTCAATAGGAACACAATAAACGTATTATATCTTCTCGGCAGCGACCTTGCCCCTATTACACTCTCCATTCAAATTCGACATGAACCCAACATCTCACGAAATACACCTCCTCGTCAAATCCTTCGATTCGATAAAGCAAACTGGACGGAATACAGGAATTGAATCCAACTCCACACAGAACATATAGAACCCCCAACAACAGAGACAGAGTTTTATGAATCGATCGACACCCTCACCAACACCATCAAACTGGCTTCCGAAAACCATATACCCAATACCACCCTATACACACATAGACCTAACCTTCCGCCTCAGTATCTGCCACTGATTCAAAGATCCCGCAACTTCTATCGAGACTACTAAAGAACTGGTAACCCTGAATCCCTTAGTTTACATCGTCAACTCCAGCGGACAGTCCATAATTACATAAAAGCTTACAAACTAAGACATGGGTTCGAACATGCAACAAATTAGCTGATACTTCGCACCCTACCAAATATTGGAAAAAAAATCAACCAGCTTAATAGGAAATATTCCAAAACAACATATCCTATTGTACAACACAACCAAGCTCTACATACAGATAACGATAAAGCAGATGCATTTGCTTGCTACTTGCACACCATCACCACCTTTCAATCCATTTAGAGGACATCCTACAGACAGATTAAATATAGACTCTCCACATCTACAACAAGGCACTAATCATCAACTCCCAGATCACCCACTAACTGCACCTATAACCCTAGACAAAATAAAGAGACAATAGCACACAAACGCATTTCCGCATTAGGCATTGACACCATCACATACCTTCACTTAAAGAAGCACCTATCACTCTCCTAACGCTATTAGCCACCATATACACATTCATCCTTCGAATTGGCTTCTTTCCACTTTCATGGAAAACTTAAAAAACCCTCATGTTTCCCAACCTGACAAACCACTCCACAACTTATCTTCATACCGACCCATACAACTCACCTCTGTACTTAGGAAGACCTTAGAAAACCTCCTAGTTAAACGACTTCACTCCAATCTAGACCAACATAACCTTTTACCTATATATCAAGCAGCCTTCCGTCCTCACTTTAGTATCAATGAACAACTTCTCCGTCTCATCAATACCGAAACAAACCATTATAATACCTCCCGTCCTTTATGCCTCCTTCTTTTCGATCTCGAAAAAGCATTTGACAGACTTAGTTACGTTCAATTTGGAAAAAGCTTTTGACAATGTGTGGCACGCCGATCTATTGCACAAATTACTTTAATTTCTGCTACCAGAGTGCTATATACGCTACATTCATTCCTTCCTCACAAACCGTATGGTATATACAGTACATTCATCAACGAATAACTCTCACACCCAATTTTACTAAAATCTGGAGTACCACAAGGATCATCACTTTCTCCACTATTATACCTAGTATACGTAGCCGGTTTACCTGAAATTCCTGATAATGTACAAACGTTCCAATTTGCCGACGACACAGCCTTCCTGCCTCTGAACTCAACCGTACAAGGTATCAACAGACTACTACAAAACACAATAGAAAGTTTCAGCAAATAGTGCAGAACCTGGAAAGTCACAATATACAATGGGAAAATACAAACTGTTGTACTTCTACCACCAAAGAGCAGATCACGAACACAACGCAACCCACGATAACTCAATATTACAGTACATGGCGTACCTATTAAACCATCAAAATCAGTAAAATACCTTGGAGTGATATTCGATACCAAACTCCCATGGACATCTCAAATAACCATATCGTAACTAAAGCAAAGACCACTTTATGTACTGAAACGCCTAGTAGGAACAACGTTGGGACTAAAGCCTCATACGCTGATCAATACATACAAAGTATTCATGAGACCAACGCAAAGCCACTGACATGTTGGCTAGCTGTCATCTCGGATAAAATTCTATGAAAAACGGGCAAAAAATGAACGGCGCGCGTTACGACTCGCATATCGGATAAAACTACCAAGCCCCACAAGACTGCTGTAGGAATGCATCGACTTCCCACACATAAAACAACATCTCGGAAAAATCCATACGAAATATATACTAAAGCACATAACAGACAGCCATCCAATTATTCTCGACATCTTCCAACAGGACGCACACAACGATGCACCACCAGTCTACCACAGTACAGCATCCGACCATCTAATCACGTTGTACTGTATAGCGCTGGCACCCAACCACCCAGACCAAGACATCATCGCCATATATAGACCACAAGAACTTTCACGGGACATTTACCCATCATGAACACAATAACACTTAAATGACAACATAATGCATTCATCGCATCCGTAACGCCACGGAAGCAGACTATTAAATACCATACCTAAACATACCTCCAAAGTATATGGCGTTTTAGAACTGCACTCTGACTTTGATATAAAACTGAAATATCAGAGAACATATAAAAAGTATTTTTAAAAAATGAAGAAATAAAGAAACCATGATAAAATACGTCAAGAGCATGCAAGAATAAATTAAATATTAAGAAAATCTCACAGAGAAAATGTAAATACATTAAAAATTGAATAAAGCTCATAGACCAATATACATATACAAACACCGGAAGAGTTACACGAAACTAAAACTGAAGATATGGTGTATCCCTTTAAACAGTAAGACGAAAAACATCACTGATCGATAACTTACCTCTCCTAGCTTTAGATGGTTAGCGTGCTAACGAGCACCCTGAGTAGCATACGCACAAGAGAGAAAAGTGCGTATACCGCTGAACTAAGATCGACGGCGATCTTCAGCGACGGAGGATGAAGTTTGTAAGAGGTAATTGCACGAAGACTGATCATCTCATTATCAACACAATAGTACACTCTGACTGTGTTTCATCGTAACCTCCGCGTTTCTTACTTTATTCTCTTCCTAGGGCCTCTGGCCCTAAGTTCTCTCATCCTGGCAGATCAACAGCAATCAGGACATCATAACCTTGCAGTAGGAGTAGTACCAGGGCATTTACTATACTCCACACTAGGGAACATCAGCAAACACCGACGCAGTTTACAGGAAACATCAACTCGATCACGATCACGTTCTAACACCAGCTAACAACAGATCAGGCCGTACAACTCCCTCGTCACCACCGAAGAAATCACACACTATCAGTGATACAGAATTAGAAGACGACCGCAGATGGACATCAACAACACAGACGAATATGCATATTTCCTAGGTCAGGACCCGAAAACGCAAGCATTCCTTCTCAATAATTACGATACACAATTTCAAAATCCAAAATTGTTATTTCAACAGTTCATTAAGTAAATGTCGCGAGACCAAGTAAGAAGAATCATAAGAACGCGCAACGGAATCATCATCCACTCTCCAGACTCTAATTTAACAACCATGATCAGGAACAAACATAGTTTCGAAATATTTGGGAAAGCAGCTAACAAGACACGCATAGGAAAACACCTACAATATCGGTAGTAATCCGTGTGAACCTATAATCACAGATATACAAGCCAAAGCAGAATTGAAAGAAGAAGGCAATTAAATCACAAAGTACATGCGCATTAAAACAAAAACGGCGGCCCCACCTACATGGTACGTGTGATCACCAGCGGCCAAGAAACCATTGATAACTACTTTAAAACGTTGCGTATATATACAGGAGACTATGTAGATACCTTCCTTATCTGCCTTCTCATACACCACCACCACCACTTCCCATAAGATGTGAAAAGTGCCAGCAATATAATACACACCACACCTGACAATGCCAAAACGATGTCAAATGTGGTTACTGTTCAAGCCCACACAACACAAAATCATGTACAAATATGAAACAGCCACCAAAATGTATTACTTACGGCGAATCACATCGAACGTTTAGCTACAAATGCGAATCTCAACCAGAATCAGCACCACTGAACCTAAACAACCAGAAACTATCGCAGTTACTTCTGTATACAACACATAAGTATTTCGCAAGTCCTAGCTGTCATCACTGTAGCCCTACATAACATCCATCCATACCAGCGTCCATTCATTCTACAACAGATCCAACACGCAGCGAACGCAATCTTAAACGTTAGCATTAACGCAACTTACTCCGGACCGTATCCACACTGAATTATAAACACAACTGAATCACTCTAGCCACCATCTATGTCCGGCCCGGCTATCCTATTCCCTATAATTTTTTCGCCCATATATCAAACAATTTTACCAATTACATCATCATAGCCGATATTAATTTTCACAGCTGACCAAATCAACATAAACTTAACTTCAGTAATTTCATGCAATGCCAGACTACCGGAACAATTCACCAACTTCCTAAACCCACACGACCTATTTCCAATACAACCCCTGACATTGTTATTACCTCCACCAATATCGCCAACCGTAGTGCAATAGAAATCCTTGACCTTATTGCCAGCGACCATGCCCCATGAAACTCACCCTTCACTGTAACATAAAACCCCTTCCCCCAACAAAACGTCCCGCTCCGACAAGTGCTTAGATTTGACAAAGCACATTGGGAAGGAATGCTGAAACACAAACCGTTACACTCGAAACTCCAAATACTGAAGATGAACTCTATGATACCATAGACACTATAAGCACCACACTACATACCGCTACAACTAAATTTATCTTGCAAAGCTTAATTCATCCATACAAACGCACATTACCACCCAACTACCTCAAATTAGTCAAACGTTGTCGCAAATTCTTCCGCGACCATCATCGAACAAGAAACCCGGACTCACTACGTCTTCACCGCCTATTACAACGAACTGTCCGAAACTACATTAAAGCATACAAGTTGAAACAATGGGTTAAAACATGCAACACGTTAGCAGACACATCACATCCCACCAAATACTGGAAGGAGTTTAACACCCTCACTGGTAAATACTCCAAATCCGCTTACCCACGTATTCGGGATAACCAAGCACTACATTCAGCCAAAGACAAGGCTGATGCTTTCGTCGACTACCTGTAGGAAGTATTCAAACCGACACCTCCATTTAATCCATTCAGACAACACCCTGCAAATCTATTAAACCTTGCTTCGCCCCGTTTACAACTAAATCTCGATCACCCTCTACCAGATCACTCACTTACTGCACTCATCATTCTAGAAGAAATCACGACTATACTTAAACATAAAAGATAATCCGGTTCTGGCATTGACACCATAACATACCGTCATCTGAAAGAAGCACCCATTTCATTAATTTAACTACTCGCCACTATCTACACTTTCATCCTATGCACAGGCTTTTATCACCTATCATGGAAAAGAATATTCCTCAAACCACAAAAACCGCCAAATTCCGTAACGTTCTACAGACCAAACCAATTAACTTCAACACTTAGCAAAACTCTAGCAAAAATCATTGTACAACGACTTCATATTCATTTTGAACAACATAAACTCATCCCACTCCATCAAGCCTGCTTCCGTCCATCATATAGCATAGATGTCCAACTACTCCGACTCTCCAATCTGATTTCTAATCACTATAGTACATCACGTCCTTCTTGCTTGGTCTTATTTGATTTAGAGAAAACATTCGATAAAGCATGGCTCTCATTTACAAACTGCAATCATTTCGACTTCCCATCACCTACATAGGACTCATTTTTTATTTCCTCACAAATAGACTTGCATATATATCCATTAACGAGAGCACCTCCCATCCTATTTTCCTTTACTGTGGAGTTCCTGAAGGATCCGCATTATCATCTGTACTCTACCTTTTATTCGTTGCCGATCTACCTCCAAATATACAGCTCTTTTAGTATGCAGATGATACTGCTTTTCTTGCACTCAGTGAAACAATTCACCACAGCAATCGAACAATGAATGTAGATATAAACACTTTCATTTTCTGGTGCAGTAAGTAACTTCACAATCAACTCACACAAAACGTAAGCGATTGTATTCATCCCACCGAAACATCGAAATCGAAATCCATCCAAACTATCCTTAACGGTATTTCATGAACCAATAAAATCATCAAAACAAGTAACATATCTTAGTCTCATATTTAATCACTATCTCACGTAGCGTTCTCATTAAAATAAGGTCTTTAGCAAAGCATACAACCGTCTCAATCTCCTAAAACTACTTAGCGGAACAACTTGGGGATTGAAATCACAAACCCTTATAAAAACTTATAAAGTTCTTTCTTAGACCAGTGCTCACGTATGAATTCACCGCTTGCGTCGCAGCAAACTATAAGAGCTACCAGAAACTCTAAGTAATGGAGCGACATGCCCTGCGATTAGCACTCCGGATAAATCTCAATAGTCCAACTCAGGAATTATACGATAGATTAAACTTTCCACACCTACTTCAGCATCTAGAAACCCAACGCCTCAAATACATCAAAAAACGTCTAGAAACACATCAGCTACTTTTGTAAGAAATAAATTCATACTAACACGTTCTTACTTCAGCCACGCATACACATACTCCACTATCATTATATTCTCCCTCTGCCAATACGCTCTCACACCAAAACATCCAGACTTTAACCAAGCCGCTGCTCTAAGCATCCCTAATATACCTTATTATATCGCACCTACGTTTACTGCACTGTAATCGTAATTGTATTAACAGGGTTGCATTTGTCTCTCAAAATGATCAAACATATGTTTAAATATTCAAGCGTTGTGGCGTCAAACTGCACCTCACTTCCATTTCTCATCTCATCATCATAAAAGCTCCAAAATAGTATGATTATGAGAAAATTCTGATAATGACCCATGGAAATGATTAGGAGAAAAATAGAGCAATAAAGTATAGCATTTCCTATATGACCCATTGATCTACCTTCCTCAAATCCTCCCTTACCTTTATTACCCTTCCTGAAAAGAAGGTGTAACCTTCTACCGGGTGCTAGCTGTAGCTAGCAAAAAATCACTGAATATAATGGGCATCAGGATGAGCCCAACCTGTAAAAGACGAGTATTGGCCTCGCCGGTCAATCAAAATCAGTAGACACTTTTTTGAATTATGTAATGCTCCTATCGGAGCTGTTACCATAAATTAATTTAATTTTATGCCATCCACACAAATGAATGAACACCTCCCAACTACTACCAAAGCACCAAGTTCGTTCTAAGTTTTGACAGGTATTGCTGTTACCATAAACTAATTCAATATTGAGTCCCCTCTTTCTTCATCTCTCCCTCTTTATAATGATATATATATATACCATTGATTCCTTTCGTCTAATTTGTTTCTTTGTTCAGTTCTGGTTCTTCTTATTCCTCTAAGAGAAGTTCACATTGATACGTTTCCTTTCTTTGTTTGTCCACTTCTGGTTATTCTTATTCGTCTAAAGGAAGTCCACATTGATTCGTTCCCTTTCATTTTTGTTCACATCTGGTTATTCTTATTCGTTTGTCATTTATCCTGTCTAATGTTAATGGAATATTCTTGAATCTACTCCTAACTTTCTCCTGTCAATGTCCGCCAGAACTCAAATCCTCCCTAGTACCCACGCCATGACGTCAACTATCTTGCGCTATCGTTTGCGCATCTCAGAGTCAAATGAACCATTACGCAAGTGAGCCCCACTACACCACCGCCGTCTTGTTTTGCAATTAGTTCACTTACCAACATTGTACAATATTTTAACCTCCCCAATTTAAGGTCAGCTCAATCAAACATCTAGCTTAAGGGCACACTGATGCAATGACCACTGTCACACGATGAGACCTTCCAAACGGTCTTTTCCCCAAATTCTCCAATCTTGAATGACGTCACCGAAACCTCGAACAGCCCGCAAATTTGTAACGATGTTACAGACTGGATTACGTCATCGCTCACCATCTTATTTTAGCAATAGATGTACAAACATCTCCCAACAATGCAGGTCAATAACCCCAGTAGTAATAGGGTCCCTTGGCCTCACTTTCTTGAAAATAGCACGTTTTTCCATAGCTGGCTGAATGCAAGGAGTCGATTATCCAGGACTGCATGATACTCTGTGTCGCCGTATTTGTTTACGACGTATAAAAGACTACGAACACATTTTCTAATTCCTTATGAAAAGTTACGACCCCCTTTTATCAAATCTTCTATTTATAAAAGACCACGAATACATTTTCTCCAACCCATATTTAAGATAGCAGAGACTACACATGATATATGCTAGTTACGCTATTTAACCCCACGTAGAACACATTTTATAAAAGTCTAAGACACCTTTTTTCATCCCCTACACAGCACCATAGCAGGGATGGACTATGAAATCCTATTTAACATAGCAGAGGCTACAGCAACTTTTTCATCCCCTTTTTAACATATCAGATAGTGCATAATAGCAAAGATTTCATAAAACGGTACGAAGCTCCTTTTCAACCCTAAATACTAGCGCTCGAAAGCAGAAGGTATGAAGCTCTACAGACGCTACGGTTCAGCCCCTATTAAACATAGCAGCAATACATGCTAGTTACGCTATTTAAAATCACATGAACCCTTTCCAGCCCTAATAAACTTAGCAGAGATTAAATCAGTGTACAATTTCTTGAAAGGGTACGTAGCTCATTTTGCAACCCTTATTTAACATAGCAGAGATTTTATAAAAAAAACTACGAAGCCTTATTTAATATAGCAGAGATTACAACAGAAATCTGAAGTCAGTTTCTATACTTAACCCACAGCCTAGTCAAAGGTCAAATATATTTCGTAAACGGGTAGACATATTGAAATTCTGTTATTACATTTGGGCTTAGAGCATTGAATACTATGTGTGAAAAAGTGGTGACCTCGAGGTCAAAGGTCAAATATTGAAGCCTGTATATCTCGTAAATGGCTAGATATATTGAAATTTTGTTTTCACATTTGGTATGTGGGCATTGAAAACTATATGCGAAACAAGTGATGACTTTGAGGTCAAAGGTCAAATATTTAACCCTCTATATCTCGTAAACGGCTAGAACATCGAAATTCCGTTTTCAGATTTGGTATGTGGGCATGAAATACCATTTGCGAATAAAGTGTTGACCTCGAGCTCAAAGGTCAAATA
This sequence comes from Lepisma saccharinum, assembly GCA_022664845.1. Classification (NCBI taxonomy): domain Eukaryota; kingdom Metazoa; phylum Arthropoda; class Insecta; order Zygentoma; family Lepismatidae; genus Lepisma; species Lepisma saccharinum. Next base: position 23,953 of record JAGDQP010027535.1, read on the forward strand.
TTTAACCCTGTATGTCTAGTAAACAGCAGGACATGTTGAAATTTGTTTTCACATTTGGTAAGTAGGCCCCGAGTGACCTAGGTACTTTTTATTATATAACCAATTTATAAAAAATTCTATTTTTAAAATATTTCCTTTTATTATACATAAAAAACGACAGTTACTTTTTTCCAAAAAACATAGTAAAGATTACACAGGGCTTCCACCATAGTCTATACTATAACATAAATTTGAAGTTTTGCGTATACTGCTAACTGAACTCATCTGGCTATACATATCGCGATCCACCGCACAAACACACACACACACACTTACACGCGCATGGTTTAGGGAGAACTTAATCTCGCACCAGGGACCAACAAACACATGATTTGCGGAGAATTTAATTAAGAACCAGGGAACTACGCAAATGGTTTACGGAGAACTTAATCTCGCGCCAGTGACCAACACACACACATGGTTTATGAAGAACGTAACCTCGCGCCAGAGACAATTCTCATAAACGGATAAAGCATAATATCGCTAACATTCGTGTTACCAGTTAAGAATTTATTTAAGAAGTCCTGTAGTGAATAGCCAGGTGTACGATATGCTAAATAGAGAAAACAGGTGTAAACAGAATTGAGATAAATCACCTTTAATGCGTCTATTATTCCACGTATAAAATAAACCGTTTCGTTTTAAAGACCTTATATGATATTGTAAATAGGCCATATATATCAAAATATTCCCCCACACGCATATTAGATATATAAACGGCAATCCAATGTTCACCGGGCTTATTACTAGGATCAGTATTTATTATAATGTCTGCAGGAAATGTATGAATTAACGGAGGTAGTTGATCTGCAACCTATAGACCTATAAAATGATTTTAGGCAAATTATGTTGTAATGCCTCATAAAGTTCAAGGGTATTTAACAGTTTTATTTTTAATTAATTAATATATATTTTT
>JAGDQP010027536.1:0-24906 GCA_022664845.1 Lepisma saccharinum
TTAATAGTTCCAATACTTTACATCAGATATAAGTGAACATCCAAAAGGTAATTTCAGATCGCTATATATAAATTCTTGATACAAATATGCAAATCAACCGTTAACAAATAATAAATATGTTGCTCTTTAGAAGATCGATATAAAAGATCACGAAACTTCATCTTCTTCTTCAGAAACATATAGCGGATAGCAAACCACGAGCAGCGAACTCCATTGCCCGATTTGACGACCTGTAAACTATACTTTATTTACTTTAATTACGCAATAAAACAAAAAGTAATGTGATCAAACATATACCCAATATAACACCATATATCACAACCTACATTCCATTCATGCTAGATAAGCTTTACCACAATCCTGTGTTTGTCGTTGTTATTTTGATTTTCCAATATATCCCTTCTCTTGTACTCTTTCACATACCAGTTTAAATTCAAAGTTTATTTTTTCCAGCAAGTTTCCTAAGCATTCTTACTTTTTTTCAACATTACATGTGCACAGTCTTTTCAACAATTCTAAAACCAGTACATCATTTAACAGATGTTTTATATAACGACCAAAAACCAGTACTATCTCACTATTATCTTACTTACTTACCCTATGGCTTACGGAACTCGCAACCTCATCGCCGTAGTAACAAACGCTCGCCATCGGGATCTGTCCTGGGCAAGATCAGTCAGTTTTCCTCACAAACACCTGCTTCTTGAAGATCCCTTCTAATATTGTTCTCGCAACGTCGTCTCGGTCTTCTCAACGGTCTCTTTCCATCCGGTATTAGAACCAAGATTAAATATAGTATTCACTTTTCTCCCCTCCCAGCTATACATAGCCTGCCCATCTTAGTCGTCGCGATTTCATTATTCTTACAACATCGGGTGAGTCGTAAAGTCTATGAAGTTCTTCATTATGCAGCCTCCTCCATCTCCAGTCATCTCGTTCCGTTTTGGCCCGTATATCTTTCTCAAACCCTTATTTTCAAACATTCGTAATTTATGTTCATCTGCTAGCGTCGTATACTCCAACTTTTTCAATCGTAAAGTAATACCGACAGAGTAACCATTCTGTATATTTTCAATTTCATTTTTTTTTTAATATTAATTGGGAGGTTAGGAGTTTCTGGGCTGAATACAAACACGCACTCTGCCCGATACTAAACGACTTTCTATTTCTTCCGTTACCTCGTTTCTCCTTCTCACATATGCTCAGAAGTATTTAAATTTGTTTATTTTATATAAGTTCTCATTCTTAATTATCAAAATTGCCAAACATCTATTTCCGTTTTTCCCTGTGTTTCGGCTTGTTATCATGTATTTGGTTTTCTCTAGGTTTGTCTATAGACCTATCTCATCCCACGCTTCTACTAAGACCATGTTACTTTGTAGTGTATCTATATATTCCCCTATTAAATCTACATTATTCTCGTACACGAACAGTTGATTCAAGCCGTTCAATCCTAGTCCGTTTTAGCCTCTTTTATTTTTAAAATCGCATAATCTAAAACAACGTTAAACAGTAGTGGTAAGAAGGCATCACCTTGTTTCAATCCGTTGCGAATATTGAAACTATCTGATATATTTTTATCTACCCGTACTCTGCTTATGGAGTCTCTAAGACACATCCTTACTATTTGAACCAGTTCTTGCGAAATTCCAAATCATACTAGGATACTGTATATCTTGTCCCTCTTGATAGAATCATAAGCTTTCTTAATATCAATGAATAGCTGGTGAACAATTCCATTGTATTCCCATTTCTTTTCCAAGATCTGTCTCAAGGCAAAAATCTGTTCCAAAGTGGATCTATTTCTTCTAAATCCACATTAGTGATCTTCAATTATTTCATCTACGTACATGGATAGGCGATTTAGCAGTATATTACTCAATACTTTGTAACATGTTGGGAATACCGAGATTCAGCAATACTTATTACATTCCAACTTATCGTCTTTTTTATAAACCGGAAATATTAATGAGGTTTTCAATTCCTTTGGAAGTTCCTCCTTTCTTCATATATCGTTTAACAATTTATACAGTTCCTTTATTAGTGCCGTTTCTACCGCTTTAACTAATTCGGCAGAAATATTGACTTTTCGTGGTGATTTGAATTTTTTAAATTCCTTTATCGACATTTGGACCTCAATTTTACTAGGTTCGTGAATCCATGATTCTGCGGTATAGATTCCAAATTCGTCTGTTTGTTCTCCGTTCTGTACCTTAAGAAGTTTGTCGAAATAACTTTTCCACACATCGATAATTTTAGTGGGATTCGCCTGAAGATCTCCGCGTTCATTTCTAATCATCCCTAACCTCGGCTGGTAACTTTCCTTAACGAGTATGTTATTTGTATAGATTTCGTATGCTATTTGTCTTGCCGTTTTCTTCTATCTCCTGAATCATCTACGTCATTTATTCTCGCTTTTTGTTTTTGAACGTGCTTGTCGCGTTACGATTTGCGTTGCTTTGCATTTATTACTCTGCCTTATTTCCGTTCCTTCGTTATAAAGTTTAAGGCATTCTTCAGCACACCAAGGTTTGATTTTCTGCTTTTTCTTCTCACCTCAACGTTCCTTTGCTGCGCGTTTAACTGTATTACGAATTTCCTCCCACATCTTACTTACATCAATTTCACTATTAATTTCATCTTCATTAATACTTGAGTCGGATAAGATTTCGAATCTATTTGATTTTTCGAGTTGCTAATGTGCTTTCACGCTTGTTATCTAATCGTTTAACTTCGAATTTAAGTTGTTTTGATCCTTTGCTTTTTCTGTTCGCGATGCATAACTTTTCTAACTTTTGTGAGCATTAACTGATGGTGGGTGTCAGCTTCCGCTACTCTGTAAGACTTAACATCCATTATGTTAGTGTGTCTTCTTCTATCTACTAATACGTGATCGATCTGGTTGAGAGTTTTGCCGTCCGGAGATACCCAACCCGTGTGTATTTATGTATGTTTTTGTGTTTAAATGTGTGTTCTTCACTAGTAGGTTTTTCGAGATCGCGAAAGTTATCAGTCATCCTCCATTATTGTTGGTTCTTTTCGTAAAGGCTGTATTTGTCTATAGTATGTCTGTACCTTAGCATTGAAATCGCTTAACACAATTTTCATATTATCCTTTGGTAATCCGGCAGCTAATTTTTGCACTGAATCTAAAAAGTTTTCTATCTTCAAGGACGGTTTACCCCTAACACAACATTTTCAAAATTTTCGAGATATTCTTTACTGAGATCTTTAAGCTGTACATAAAAATATGCAAATTTTATCAATATATGATACTACTATACCGAGCTTCAACATCTTAGATTGCGAACACGTAACATAAAAGAAAAGAATATAAGTTGTAATTTATCATAAAATTAAACAATACTTTCCGCCTATAGAGGTGATTTGTGAGCTCTTTATAAAGCTAACAAAAATACGTCATTTTATCAAGCTTTATTCTGAAATTGATTTTCTTCTTGAAGAATTGTTGACATTATCTATAAGACTTCTATATCATTTACTCCAGCTTCTTTGTAAGCTGGGCCAAGAAGTTGGAAAATAATGAACCTGCGGTTAACTAAAAATTATAAACCTTAATAATTAGCCTGGACTATCTGAAGGAAATCCATTTGAATTTATTTATAGCCATCAGGCATCTGCGGATTAGACCGTAATAAAGTAGGAGGAAAGGATGAGAGATGGAGTAGTCTAGGGTCTAAGTACACAATACCATCCCAACACTTGTGCGGTGTGACTGAGGAAAAATCCTGGATAAGCCTGTAGACATGATCAGCCGCTGCTATCAAACCCAAAACCCTCGAGTGCAAAGCGAACGCTCTACTAACTGAGCTACGGGCGTTTGGTGAGGGAATCAAGGATAATGCTTGGTTTCAATGGCCTAAGTAAAATCCTAAGCAGTGCCTCTCCTGAATGCTGACATCTAGTCTTGGACATTCACTACTCAAAGATCCACTGCCAATTATAGGTAACCAGTACTTGATTATCAGTGTGCTATCGTATATTGAAGTTTGACCTTGCTGCGAATAGCTATTCTTGAAACATAAAGTTATTCCCTATAAGCTTGAAGTGCCAGAAACCTTTCACAAACATACTATAAGCGTAATCTCAAACGGTAGGGTCTGTGGGTATAAAGATACATAGATTATTTTGCAACTTTTAGTCAATGCTGCTTATTAAAATACTAAAAACTATAGTTGAACGAAAATCAGTTAAATAATGTCCTAATTTTCTTATTACCTAAGACATTTATGTATTTTGTACAGCTATGAATCACTTTGAGGCAAACCAAAATACCCTGTTAACGATTAGGAGAGAAATTGTCTTTATTTCAAGTATTGTTGTTATGCAGATAATGACGCGGTTAGATTTATGGAATCGAAATCTGTTTCCACCAAATAAGGTTAATATCCTGCTCTACTGCGACTCGTGAATGATGCTAAGTTCTTCCTATTGCCTGAGTCAATATTGATCTTTGTTCTGATGAAGAGAAGCATATTCGGAGTCGAAGCTAAATGAATAGAATGGGCTGCTCTACATTTGAAAGCTCACTAAGTAAACAATTTTACTGGAAGAGCCCCCGAAGGTACGCAAGTTAGACGATTGTTCCATTTGTTTCGTCCACATTTATTGTTTGGAGCAAGAAATGTATTCTTTCACCTTATTTTCAGGATAAATGGAAACAATTTGGCATTTTCAATGAGAGAAAATATGCTTTATTGCTTCCTCAATTACATGTGCAATATGAAATTTCAAACAGGGTGAGTTCTTTGATATAATGAACCGTTGTAACATTAAAATTTAAAATTTAAAAGACGCATCAGTATATGCTTGTGGGAATATTACTTAAGTCAAATTAGTTTTGAAATCTTTATCACTGGTTTCTATAATAACACATCAAATAATTAATGGCAGTACTGGATCTTGTAGTTCAATCAAAATAGTAGCATTGTCATTGTGTAGTACTCCTGACAACTAAATAGAAAGTATAAGGTAGCAACTGCCATAGAAAGTATATTTTCTGTCAAAGATGTTCCAAACTGTTGTTTTCTGTATTGAACTGACTCTTCCAAAAGCACTGTGCCAAGGAAGTTATTTTTACCTGTGTTATTGGATTCTGTAGAAATACATTCCGTATTGCGTGTTCTTAAGTATTTATTAGAGATGAAACAATATAGTGCCTTGATTCTAAGTTACAGGTTCTCACATTTATTTATTAAGAAAGGCTATTATTATTATTAATCAAGATGGTTACCAGTGGCGATAAACATTTCTGGAAAAGTATGATATTAGCTTGCTTTGTAAGCAACAAGTGTTTCATGTACGAAAAATGCTTAAAATGAACAAAATAGAATATGATAGCTACGTGAGAAATGGCATTTCTTAAAGTAAGTGTCAAACTTGTATCAGAGGAAAGAATGAAAGCACACCGGTGACTACGAAATGAACAGATTTTGTAGTGTTCAATTTCTTTCTCTAAAAAAGTGCTCCTGTTATTAATGACTGATTTGGAATTTCAAATAATGAAGCTAAAGATTTGCAATATAATGTAATGCAGTAACTATGCAAATTAAAACAAAGGTGTATTTTTATTTACCTGTGAATTGAACTACAGAAACATTGGTGAATGAGTTGTGTTTTGATTGAACAATTTTATTTATTACAAGCTGAAATAATTTCACTGAATTGAGAAAACTGCCTGATTTCTGAATCAATGAACAAGTTAAGTAAACTAAAACCTTGTTTTTAAACTGTTGCCTTAAGTTTATTTACAGCGCCAGCGGTAAACGAGAACATAGAGTACAGTCAACCAGATATCTTTCCTATAACGCATTATGGTGTTGCGTGGTTAAGGTTGTTTGACAATGAATAAACCATAAAATAGAACATAACATCTTAACAGATGCGATAATTCGAAGATAAGTTGAGTAATTTTCGAAAATAATAAATATTCCAAGAGTTGAGTTCATTTCTCGAAACTAATCGTATCTGATTTAATTATAATGCTCACGCTATTTGGTAAAACTCCGGTACAGGCAACGTAAACATTTTAAAATAAGCACATAATTAGTACTGTTTTTGAATTCATAAAAATATCTGAAGCGTAACGATTTATGCTTGATGAAACGAAATTTGTAGTAAACATATCTGTAATATATTTGGTTTTTAAATGCATATGAAATAGACCGAGAAACGCGTTTGATCAAGTATAATGAGTTTCTAATTGTGGACAACCTAGTCTGTCGACTAGTTTGCATTGAGGAACTTTCTGTAATAATATTATATGCACTAAATTGTATACAGCTAATTGTATATTAATTTATAAATGACAAATGTCCAACTGATAAGAAGCATTAAACATTTAATTGCGTATTTATTTTCATCTTTAAACTAATTAGTACGTTTTCTCTGAATAGAAAGTAAGTAGTGAAACAATGTCAACATGGTTTAGTAACAATAAGATAATAGCAATTCATTGTTTCCTAATACATATTTCGATATTACTTATAATTCTACTGAAGAAATACCTTCAAATACCTATAATCCGGAGTATATATTCAGTACTTCTTGTTTGTTGTAATTATATATTGAAATCTGACTATATTATACAGTATATTGCTATTAAATATTTCTCAGTGAAGTGCATCTCTATGCATTAATCAAGTACTTTTACAATAAGCAAGAGTTTAATCACAGAAAAATAACTAAAACGTTTTTTTTATTCTTTCTATTCGTAATATGTGCAAGGATGCAATATTCAGATCATAGTCTTTGAATACAGTGGACCTTCGATATATCGAACCTTGATATATCGAATTATTTGATAAATCGATGTTCTTCCATTCTCCTTGAACCTGCTGTCACTCCCATCTGTATTTTTACCTCTATATATAGAGGGAGTGGTCAGGAAGACCTCGATATTTCGAATTTTCGTACTTGCTTGGTTTGGGACCGCTCCTCTATATATCGATGTTTTGATTGGAAAACCTCTATATATCGAAGTTGTTTTGATAAAATCTATAATACTGTATCGTCTTTAGACGAAACTCAGTTCGTTCTTTGAACGATAATCCAACTCAGTTCGTTCTATCGTTCAATTTGTAATCTGTAACCCCCACCATTGTTTACAGTTGTTATTGCATGAAACACCCAGCTCCTCGCTCTCATCAGTTAGTCCGAGTCCAGTAAAGTACAGTAACCTTTAATTACATAAACTTAGTGATGAGAAACGCATCGAATAACCATTGATTTTGTTGTTGGGAACCTCTATATATCGCAGTCAATTAGAAATCACCTTGATCAATCGAAGTTTTCTCGTTTCCCATTAGATTCGATATATGGAGGTTCCACTGTATATCAATATGTTCATTTAATATTTCAACAACTCACCTCCTGTATGATTTGGAATTACTTTCGGAACCCAAAGGTACAATAATCAATAATTGCCTCAAAATTTGCTTTCAATGTAGTTGCTAAATTATCACAGTTCCGTAAGGTTCAGTTTTACAAATAGTTTATTTTTCATTACAGCAAAGTTCAAAATTTTAACACACAAACAAAATTATCAAATTAACACAGAGAAGTATGTATAGAACAAATGATCAAATTAGAACAGAATAAAATATGTACAACAAAGTGAATAAATTATACGTAGAATTATTAGTTACTTTTGTCTTACGTGTGAGATAAGCAAAAAATATTATTTACTTGCTTATTATTCTTCATAAGAATAGACTAAATTCATAGTTCTTAAGTATTTATCTAATCGCTCCATCAGTTCTGAAATCCTCGTTAAAAGTATATCACTGTTTTCATCTACATCTAAAAGCTAATAAGTTCTAGATTTTTGCCACAGTTCATCGAAATCGAAACATTTCTTGAAAATCCATAGCTTTGGTCGTCCTTTACTTATTTTGTCTGTTCATCAATCACAATTTAAAAATTTATTATATAGATAAATTGCGTAACATTGTCACAGTTCAGTATTCTATCACAATTCCGAATCATAGTTCCAAAATAATCATATCGTTTCTTAAATCCACTAGCTTAATTTGTTCTCTTCCTCTCTTGCTCATATCTACATATTTTCGTGGTTGATTTTTACCAAATAATCTTCTTACATAACTAAGAGATCTTTATCTGGAGATGAATGAATATTGTTATGCTGTTTGTCCTGTTCCTAATCCACACTCTACCACTCTTATCCCTTAGTGGTTTCCAAAAAAATGTTGTTTTTAGGTTTCTGATTTCGTCTAAATGAATGTTCGTGTTCACACATCATGTGCCACCTCAAGTAATCGCTCACCTTTATGTTTAGTCACCGTCACTGGCATATAATTTGGTGACTTATGAGGTAAATTTCAGCACCACACTTTAGTTCCTACTTGGGGTAAGGAATAGGATTTATTTACTTTTTGTGACAAGTCTCCTGCATATGCTTTCTGAAATAGTTTGTTAAACCGATTATTAGGTTGATAGCTTAAAACTATTTCCGCTGGCAATTTTCCGTTAAACAATGGAGTTTGTGATATCCTTGATATCCTTAACTATACTTTTAACGGCTCCGGACCAATTTTGCACAGGAAGTTCTAGCAGTTTTCTTTTAGAATGGTTTTAGTATGCTGTACAGATCTTTCCGTTACTTTGGGGATGGTAATCTGAGGAGTGCAGTAATTTTATGTTGTTTCCTTATGCCATTGTTGAAATTTCCAACTGGTGAAAGGTGGTCCGTTGTCCTAAACTATCACGGAACTATATCCCATAAATCCAGCTGTATCTTTCAGCTTTGAAATTGTTTCATCCTCATTAGTTGAATGTATTTGATGAACTTCTGACCGTTTCAAAAAACTATTAATAATAGAAATATATGATGTCCAAAATAAAAAAAAATTAAAAAAATGAACTCTAGAAAAAGGTTTTTCTGCACTTTTCCATGAAATAAAATACTTCCTAGTTGTCTGATTATGCGTTGACTGACAAGCTGAGCAACGAAGTAGGTAAGACTATAGTTCTTGTTCTATGTTTGAACACCAATAATAACTTCGGATAGTAGCTTTCATTCTATTTGTTCCTAGGCAGTTTTAATGAATATTTGCAAAGATTTTTGATCTATAAGTTGGTAGTACAATTAGTCGTCTACCCCAAAAAACATTTACTTTTTATGGTGGTTTCCGTTGTTTTCCCCAATACGCTTTAAATTCGACATTTTGAAAATCTGAAGCAAGATGTTTTGGCCATCCACGCTTAGCCCATTTATAAATTTCTCAACATTTTGTAGCTCTCTCTGAAGAAAGTTAAACATAACATTTTTACTCACTATTCAATGTTCTTCACTGAACTCAGGGACAATTATTAAACGCCTCACTTAAACTATGGTTCAAGCATGCGCGTTAAAACGCATTTTTGTATACTTACTGATACAACCTATAATATAATATGCAACAAGAATAATAACATGAAGATTTTCTTAAAAAAAAACGCTGTCATGTACGGGACGTTTCTCAATAATCAGCAATTACCATAATCACAGAAACTAATTCTCCGTTAGTGTTCATGGACGTATAACAAGTGTAACTATCTTGACGCTAAAATACCAGTTTATGGGAAACGAGAAGATTCTCTTCCTGTATTCGACAATGTTTACAAAACGCAAGATATACAGTACAAAAATGTAGCACATCTACACACGACGGATAGTGCTGAAACGTGTTAGTAACTTGTCTAACAAGGAAACTGTTTCCGATGGGACAAGAAAATGTGCATGGAACTTTAAATGAGCATTCCTGGAGTACCACGTTTCGGAGTTTCGCGAAACGAGAGCCACAAGACTTCAAAAATTAAAAAAAAAATATATTCTGAACGCGTGAAGGGTAGGTAACACTTCATTTTTTTGTATTGAAGTTACGCATATCACATTCACTTTTATATAAAAGGTTCCGCTGAAAATAATTTAAATGTTTGATTAAAGTATTAATGAACTTGGTGTGTTAATCAACTAGCTACTATGCTCCATGCCAAGCGGGTATTTGATCAATGCGTATAAAAAAATAAGGGTGATTATCTGAGATTCAACTAAAAAGGAGGCGGATAAAAACAGGTGTCGAATATTCAGTGATTTCCGAACTATAGGCTACCGAATGTGTGGGAAAATGAACTTCAAAACGGATTAATTTAAATACGAAAAATCGGAGAGTAGGCGGATTAGAAAATATTAGAGAAAGTCACTCCCGGGCTAACAAAAATGCATATGGAATTTTTTTACAAATAAGGCACAAGGGATTTCCCAAAGGAATCAGGGGATTCCCAAGAATTCTTCCAAATAAAGTTGGGCCAAAAGCAACATAAATGAGACGACTTCTAGACAACTAACAAAAATTCGTTTACCACATGTCGATATTTCAAGTAGATTCCGTATGGAGAACAATGTTTAAAATCGTTCGGGATTACATCCAGGATTACAAATGTCAGGAGTATGAGTAACAACAATTCAATAAGCAGTTGTCACAAAAGAGACAGTGTGCCATTTCTCAGTAGAATGGCGGTGATTATGTGAAAAATAGATGCAACAAAAGGTAAAAGGTGACCTCGTTGGTCGGGTGGGCAGTGCGGGTGTCACGGTGTTTCGATGAAGAACTTGGCTGAGCCATGGAACCTTGTCAGCATTTAGAACTGCAAGCTTATTGAATTGAAAATCGTCCATATTATTAATGTCTAGAATGCACTAGAAATACAAAATTGAGAGCTGAATTCACAAAACGTGATATACAGTATGAACCGAAATAACATGAAATTGAAAAGAACAAGCAATGTTCATGTGTATTTCAAATCCAGTTTTTAAAACGTTTATAATATCCTGAAATAATATCTTTGCGTGAGTGTACCTTTAAATCTTGAAATCAAAATTGGGAAAGACTGAATTTCCATGTAGATCCAACAGCAAGACTTCAATTGCAGTTGCCTGTCCTACTTAACAACGGGAAAACACAATAGCATAACTGTTTGGTGCTGACTAGTAGCTACGATCGTAGATATGAAATAAGCACAGGAGAGAGGGCTCGTGTCCCGCTCAGGACGAACATTATGTTTTCAGAATGCTCACGTTTTCCTGTCCCATGATAGGAACGCCGAGACAATACAATGACAGCTACTTTTCCCATTCCATTCAACTAGAGAAAGCTCGCATCATCGTTCAGATGTAACGATGTGAAGCCTTCAGATGAAGCTAAAAGTAGGAACTACTTGGAAAGTTTCACTACATTTGTAACGATACTGTTACTATAGTAGTAAATTATAATAAGAATCGTCTAAGGGTTTTTAGAGGGGTACATTCTCCCGATCTTCTTATTTTGTCTCTTCCCCACACATTTAAACCCAGACATTGGAAGCAATACAAAGAAACCATTGACATTTTACTCTTATGCTAGAAATTAGGAAATCAGAGGGTCTTGTTTGTGAATGCTGTTTTTGTAATACTTGTTGTGATTGGCAAGAAATGAGCCTACAGATCATATATAAATTCAAATCCAAAATGTATGAAATTAATGCAGTGTACTTACCATAAAAGCTATGTTTTTGCCGTCTTCTTTATCTTTTAGCAATAAGCTCCTGTCCTGATAGTATCATAATTTCACAATATGTGTGTTCTATGTGGCCTCCATCAGAGCGAACGCAAGCGTTGGCACAGCGAGCTAAGGAACTTTAAACGTTGTTGATTATTTCAGGCGTATCTTGAAATACTTGGAACCTATCGTGGACATGTTGTTGAATATCTCGTAGATTACGACACGTCGTTGAATACATAATACCTCTGAAATGATCCTACTAATAAATATCCATAGGATTTAGATCTAGTGAATGAGCAGGCCACGAAACTGGAACACCTTACTCCTATCCACCGTTCCCGAAATGCGTCATTTGAATATATTCCAACTTGTCCATAGAAATGAAGTGAATCTCTATAGTGCATAAACTACATTTGCCGTCTAGTTTCTACTTGTTGCTGCACTTGAAGGATGATGCGAGATTTCATCAGTCAAATGGAATGGGAGAAGTAGCGGTCAGTGCCTCTGTTCAATATATTGTCCCGGTGTTCGCATTATGAGACAGGAAAAACGTGAACATTCTGAAAACCAAATTTTCGTCCTGGGCGAAACACGAGCGGTCTCTCGTGTGCTTATTTCATGTCTACGATCGTAGCTACTAGTCTCCACCAAGCATGCAGTTATGCTATTGTGTTTTCTCGTTGTTAATAGGACAGCCAACTGCAATTGAACTCTTGGTGTTGGATCTACATGGAAATTCAGTCTTTCCCAATTTTGATTTCAAGATTTGAAGGTACACTCACGCAAAGATATTCTTTCAGGAATTATAAAAGTTCTAAAAATTGGATTTGAAATACACATGAACATTGCTTGTTATTTTGAATTTCATGTTATTTCGGTTCATACTGTATATCACGTTTTGTGAATTCAGCTCTCAATTTTGTATTTCTAGTGCATTCTAGTCATTAATAATATGGACGATTTTCGGTTCAATAATCTGCTCAGTTCTAAATGCTGACAAGGTTCCATGGCTCAGCCGGGATTCTGCATCGAAGCACCGTGACACGCGCACTGCCCACCCGACCAACGGGGTCAGCTTTCACCTTACGCTGCATCTGTTATTAACATAATCACCGCTATTCGACTGAGAAATAGCACACCTTAGTTTTTCCCATATTATGGAGGGCGATGGAAGGCGCTCGTAAGGTTTATTGTATTTCCTTACTTGCTTACCAGTTGTATGCAATGATGACCTTCCTTATATTTTGTAGTGTTGAAGGATAGCAATTGTAATATATCGCTAAGAATTAATCAGTAGAATGTGTGTAAGTATTAAACCTATCATGTCAATGATCTATTTCATTAGGTATTTGATCTAGGAGAGGTTATTAACCGTTAGTAGCAGCCTAATGAGAGGTTATTATCCTTGACAGAAGTATATTGGTCCACCCTAGGGTTCCCTGCCCTGTGTTAGTATAGTGTTCCCTGCCCTGTCAAGTGTGTAGGTATTAAATGTACCATGGCATTGACCTATTTGAAGAGATATTTGACCTAGGAGAGGTTATTAACAGTTTATTGGGAGTGGAGAGAGGTTATTATCCTTGACAGAAGAGTATTGAGGGATTTACCCCCCCCCCCACTGTTTTGTGTTAGTGTAGATGTAATTGACTTAAGTGTGTAAGTATTAAACGTGCTATGCTATTGATCTATTCCATGCGGTATTTTTCGGATTTGCCAGAGGTGATGGGAGGTGATTGACCTTTGTGAAATTTATTATAGGAGGTGAAATTATTTTTATTTTAATGATTTGCAGTGTTTGTAGAAGCGCTGAATAGTGAATAGGGGAAGAACAATATTTATTTTGACGGAAAATACGGGTTTATTTACCTTGAACGCGAAGCATAGTTATGCCGTGACCTGACTGGTGAAGATCTCTTGTTGAACTACCCCTAACAGCATTGTGAGGTCGCATCGACATCGCAAAAACGTAACACTCGTGACATGTTCACGTCGCATAGACATCACAAAATCGCCCGCCGACGTAAATGGGACAGCCCTGCGACCTCCAAATGTCCGCCCTGGATACATCCATGAGACGTTCTGATGTGACGTCGCAACGGGACATTGAGACGTTTTAGAGACAAGAATAGTACTTCACAGAAACGTCGATGGGACATCCCAGCGTGATATTTGTAGCAAATGTTCGTTTCGGGAAAATGAGGTGGTTTCATGACCGTCTCTTTTCAGTCTATAACGACCAATCTTCCTTCAAGATTTAAAAAATCTTTACTTAATGATCATTTAGTAAAGATCAGTTAAATCCTAAGATAAGATTCGTGAAACCCACAAGATATCACATGAATGAGTTGACACAAACTAGAATCCATAGAAATTGGCGGGAAATATGAAATTACTATAGGTACGACACTACAGACTGAAAAGAGGCCCGGTCAACATGAAGCCACTCCATTTTTCTAAGTACATAAAATTACTTACCGTAACTTATAATCTAATACTTGTAGACTGATTGAAGTTGTACCAAGACTTATGCAGGTGACATACACATTAAATACGCGAGCATTCTGATCTAATTAAAATACTGGTAAATCACTGACTGCACAAAATCATGATTGTGGAACTACGCATTTGAAAATATTGACTAAGCTTCAATTTATGTAGATGGTTTAAAGCTGTTTGGTTGAGACTGGGATGTGGAAGGTATCGGCAAGGGCCTTACGTAAAGTACCATCGCAGTATTGGCCGAACCGAACTACGGGAATTAAACCTACCAGGATGATCGGCCACGGGGTTCGTGCCCGCGTACCTACCCATTGCCACTCAGAAATATGCAACGTTAACAAAATGACTAAATAACACTGGTAACCACATGATGATAATTACTGCAGTCAATGATTGTATTAAATATTAAAGGGTCACTAAAAGTGTCAGTAACTCAAATAATAACTTTATCGAAATTAATTAAATAGGATTTACTGAATATTTTGTATAAAAAATAAACAAATTAGTTAAAAATATAAATAAAGAAATCACTCTTGCGCTGCTCTTGTCTTCTGTTCCTCACAAGCGTTTATATCTTATTTAAGACAACATTTCTTTAAAAGAAACGTTGTATATTAAAAACACAAAGAAATTCTTTTTTTTTATGATCTACATCAGAAAAAAAAGCACTTGAGGGTTATTATGGTTTTCTACACACTTCTCTTGACCATCATCGAAGCGTTCATAATATTTCACTTTAAACAGAATTTCTTTTTAAAAATAAACTTTTTTTATTTAAAAAACAAAAATAAATTTATTTTCTTATATTCTACACCAAAAAAAACACTGGAGGGCTATTATCCTTTTTTCATCATCATAAGCGTTCATGTCTTATTTAAGACAGTACTTCATTAAATAACATTTTTAAAAAAAAATGTTCACCTTCACCTTCCCAAAGAGTGTGTAAATATAATAAAAAAAAATTAACGGATATTTTCCCTTATGTTTTTCTTCACCTTCAACTTCGTCATCTTCACGGACACTTTCACTATCACGAGTTTGCACTTTGTCCACAAGCTCTCCCTACATAGTTCGGTTGAAATATCCACATAAGTTGCCTTGTCATGATCCTACTGCACAGTTTCTGAAAAATCGAAAAAAGAATAACTAAGCAACGAACAATGTGTAATACCGATATTAATAATTAGATTTATAGTACATTTAAGTTTGTCTAAATTTCACATGCGTTGAACAGAAATAAGTCACACCGTAAAGAAAAGGACAAATATACTGAAGTAGAAAATTAACGAATTCAAGAACTTGACTATATACTCTCATCAGGTTGAACCAAATAGGACTATAAATATAGATGAGATGAGATGATTTCACGGTACATGTCCGAATATTTTGCGACACACCGGTTAAGAAACCAAGTCGTGCACGACTGTATTATATAGTGGGATCTGAAACAATTTTTCCGATTAGGCTGGGACAGAGGGCAAGAATTCGGTCAGGTCATAAGTTGTAGGTTCCATTCCGACATTTACCTGGTGTGACTGAGGAAAACTACAAAAGAAACTCACAAGAGGGGAAAAAGTTGGATTAACATCAGTGAAGAAGTTGAGATTGATCAAAGGACCTCCTAAATAATAAATTATTGGGTCAGGGCCGCTCGGTGGTGATTGGTGAAGAAACTAATGCCGTCATGACCTAGGGAAGTTAAAGCGAATATACCGTCTTCGAATACTATAATAGAGAAGAAAAGTATTTTGTCTTCATTATAACCCTCAATCTTTAAAATGTTTAAAGACCTTCGAATTTATGAAATATACGAAACATGTTTTAAGACTATTTCTAAAGGATAATTTCATAGAATATACATTGTACCTGAGGATTTATACAAATTTAAACATTTAGATAGTCGTACAATTTTGCATATAG
This sequence comes from Lepisma saccharinum, assembly GCA_022664845.1. NCBI lineage: Eukaryota > Metazoa > Arthropoda > Insecta > Zygentoma > Lepismatidae > Lepisma > Lepisma saccharinum. Next base: position 15,981 of record JAGDQP010027536.1, read on the forward strand.
CAGAAGTATCTTTAAATATGTTATGCTAACCGTTAATCATAGGATATCCCTAGAGTATACCTGTGCTGTAAGATTCAGCCTCTTCTGCTGTGGCACTGAAAGACATTGAATGCTTAAGGATCTTGACTTCAAAATGAAAATATTGGTTTTCTGCTCTATCGAACAAATGACGCGGAAATATAAAAAAAGGAAAAATTATTATTTACCACGTCAATTTCACCAGTAACTTTAATCTAACATTTAAATTATCTTCAGCGCAACCTTTTATATAAAAGTGAATGGTACATGCATAACACCATACATATGTATGAAGTGTTACCTACCCTTCAGGCGTTCAGAACAAAAGAAAATTTTGAAGTCCTGTAACTCGTGTTCCGCGAAACTCCGAAACGTAGTACTATAGGAGTGTTCATTTGAACATATTATCAATGCTTATCAATGCACTGTAGAAGTTTCATGCTGATTTTCATGTCCCACCGAAAACAGTTTATTTGTAAGTGTATGTAAAACATTCTAGAAAACACTATTTTTTTTAAATAGACGACTTGCACGAAAAGGTAGTTACTTTTATAGCATACTTAATAAGAGAAAGAATCTAATGTAATCAATAAAATGGATCATAATGATACTTTACTAAACGAGAAGTCCCTAATTGTAGAAGTGTTCATAGAAGTTTTTTAAGGTAGCTGCATTTTTTAAAGAGAGAGTGGGATGCTCGATACCCAATCAAATTTGAACATAAATATTAGAAATATTACTAATATTACAATTATTGACGAAAAGTAAGTCACCAAAATGTCATACTACTATAGAATGTTATGTTTTACCAAATTGTGTCGTAATAAAAGACCGTTCTCCAGATCTGACTCCAATTTTGACCGAGTTATTTAATTTTCCAATTAAGCAAAATATGTCCAATGGATGGGATTATGCGTAGATAGAACTGGGTACAAGTTACTTGTTTCTGAACAACATACATGAAGTGGAGAAGGAACTGAAGATTTGAATCTTTTGAATTGATTTTAAGACCTTTAGACATCTGAGGCTCAGACAGGGATAAGGTGGAAGAGAGGATTGTCTAAAGTAAATGGCTAGGACCTATTTTGTAGGTATGTACCAGGTTTGACTGAGGAAAATTCCTCAAAATAACTCATTCAGTATGACAAGCCGCTGGGATAGATCCCAGTACCTCCTGAATGCTACGCTTTACCGCTGAGTCACGAACGCCCTGCAACGATCTGAGGGTGACTGAAAGGATAGCGTATTCGCTCTCTGTGGGTGTGGTCATAGGTTCACTTTCTATCGGGGTCCATTAAACGGTATTTATGAAATTCTGTAGATTACGTCATCAGAAACTCACCTGATTTATAACTTTAATAACATTAGAATCAATCAATGAATAAGAGAATCAACTTTAAATGACAGTGACGAGTATAGTGAGACAATATTTGTGGAAATAATTGGGAATTACAATGTTATATATGAGTACGTTTAAACGAATGAGCTGGAGCATGAAAAGGGCATGAACACAACTGGCTCTTAGTTGGTTAGTTCTATGATTTTAGAAGTTGGGTGTGTATGTGTGTGCAATCGAAACGAAAAATATACCTGTGCCAATTTCGGAAGATTTTTTTTACATCATGCAAGAAATATCCAATCAGATTTTAAAACATACTTAATACTTAAAGATTATAAAGAATGAGACCAAAACTAAGTATTGCCAAACTGTATAATGAAGGGGAATCTTAAAAACTGGATGATCTTCAATATCCTAATCAAGTTGTTATAAACTTAAAATCCAGAAGTACTTCCTAGGATGCGTTGTGTTGTTTTAACACCGTAGCCTCTACTATGAGCGCTGAAAAGAAGAATTTGGAAATACAGTATATGGCAATTGGGGTGCAATGACCCGATTTCAGAGCGTCTCTCGCCCACAAAGGAACCAAATTTAGTGGAAGCGAGTGCTGGTTAACAGAAAATAAAGAAACATTTTAGCAAGTTATGTGAAAGTAATGAGCAACTTCTTGTTATGCATGCAGAACGTTACATCACTTAGGGGGCAAATTGTTCAATTTTATTATGTTATTATTTAATAAATACAACTAAAGCATGGACAACAACTGCGTATTATAGTTCTGAATTGTTAAAAGATAGGAAATGATATAAATTTCACTGTAAAAGTTGGGGAAGATGGAATTTCTTACATCCTGGTAGGCATTAACTTGAAAAATGGTTAATGGATTTCACTTCAAAAACACAAAAGAATTAATCACAGTTTGCGGTAACATATACAAACTCATTGAGTGCATTACGGAACTAATGTTATATAAACTACTAGCTTAGGAGTACCAAAGACTATTGAAATAGGTAACCAGAAACAAAGAAAGACAATTTAGGTTATATGAAATGCTTAAAATTTGTTTTGTTATAGGTGGTAATAGTTGGAAACTAACACAGGTTAATAGAATACGTAAGACTTGATTTTGAAACTTAGGTAATTAGAATAAGCAAACTTATTTTTTGTGAGGAGAGAGTGTTTTAATAAAATGTGAAATATACATTAGTTTGTGCGATGTGTTAATTTATTATGATTGATAGAATATTAGTGATTTTGTTAGGACAGCGCTTCTCAACCTTTTTCGTCCTGCGCCCCCCTTTTACAGTGACTTCTGACGGCGACCTCCGAAAGTAATAGTAAAACAATTTACAGACCTGCAAATACGAAAGTTTACAAGATATTTTCATGAAAGTTTCTACAGTGCTTACAAAACCCTAAAGTTTTGACACTGTGAAAATAATTTTCCTAATCTAAATGTTAATTCACTTTTGAAGACTCAAAGTCAGAAGTGAACTTCGCTTTTGGAAAAATCAATGTTAATTCAGAGGACAACTTTTCCATGTCTAATTTTATTCATTAGTACCAAGTAATTAAGTCAAACACTGATTTTTGTTTATAAAATATTGTAGCATCTCGCGATATAAAGCTCCCTCACTTTTTAGTTCGAACCCCTAAAGGAAGGGTAAAATTTTGTTTTGTAAAATTATTTTCCCACTGTCAAAAGTGGTTTTTGTGAGAAATTGTAGAAAATATCTTGAAAACTTTCGCTTCTACCGATCTGTTGCTCAGTTATACGAATTAATAAAGTATTTTAAATACGTGGTATTCAGGACAAGTATGTGACTGAAAATAGCTTGATAAAGCGTATCACTAAAATTAAACCTGTAATTTTGAAATGGTTCAATCAGAACAGGCTTAGATTTTGCTCTAACCTAGTAAACTTGTGCAATCTTTCCTAACGTTTTAAATCTTGTTGTCCTTTTTTATATTGTGTAATATTTCCTTTTCATTTGAAAACATGACAGCTGATTTGCTGTATTTGGTAATAACTATACTCATTATTTAATAGGAAAACTATATGAAAATTACATTATCTTTAGCTATTATAAAATAAGTAAAATGCAATACCTTCTTTGAAATTTATTAGTTTTAGCCTACAGAACCCTAGTTAAATTTATTTTTTCAACTCCTCTCGCGACCCCCCTTGCACACAACCCACGATTCCTTGGAAGTCGCGACCCCGCCACTTTGAGAAACCCTGTATTAGGACACCACTTACTCGTGTTTAACTTATTGATGTGACAATAATCATAAAAAATGTCAACGCTAGTTTTGAAATGTTGTGTTAAACGATCGGGGATATTTTGACCACTATTGTTTAAGTAGATTATAGAGAGAGGTACAGTCACGATCAAACATTATGTCCTGTTGGTCAGATTTCTTTTCTGAATAACCTCAGAATTATTTGCGTATAGTTTAATCCACGCCAACGTTATTCGTAAAAGAAATTTGACCAACAGAACATAATTTTTATCGTGACTGTACAGTACTTAGGAAACAGGTCTGTTACATGCTGATATGTTGGATTGATATTCTAATATCAGTGTAACTACACAGTGAGATGAAACTTTGATATGTGCTGAGATATGACAGATACTGTTTTTGTTATTGACAAATAGTCATGGAGAATTAAGAAAATTGGATCGGCATAACCAAGACACAATAAAACTGAGTTTTATTCATATACTTAGGCTGGAACTGTGCTAATTGAATTGAATTTTTATTTAAGACCTTTAGGCATCTAAGGCCCATACCGGGATAGGAAAGCGGAAAGGATTCGGGCTATGTTGATGGAAGGCCTATGTTGAAGGTACCATCTCAACATTTGCCTGATGTGACTGAGGAAAACCCCTGGAAACCTCAGTTAGGATGCTCGGTCGCTGGGATCAAACCTACGACCTCCCGAATTCTACGCCAACGCTCTACCACTGAGCTACGGCGGCTCTGTAAAAACTGTGCTAATGTTTTAAAAAGAGAACGTAGTTTGAAGTGCCTTCTCTAAATGAACTTTATGTAAGTACTACCCCTGAATATTAATACAGTGCTCACCAATCCAAATATTAGTTAAACACCTAAGATGTAAACTGGCTGATTCCGGATGAACTTTTCTAAGTTAGTTCCTTGAGCCAAGTAGATTCACTTTTAAAATCTAATTATGAATTTCATTTATGGATGTGCAATGAAGAGGTATCATGGGTGCAATAGTACATCAGGTAAGAGACTGACCATGCAAGTACCCTGCAAATAAAGTACGCTACTTGGGAAGTTACGAGAGATTTGTTAAGAATACTCGAACTACAGAGTTAACTTTGAAAATGAATAATAGTTGTTTAATTACAAGTAAAAGTTTGGCATTCATGTGCTGGAGCATTGTTTACAAGTTAGTACTAAACATAAGACTTTGGAGTCCTGTAACAAGATTTAACAACTGAAAAGGACTCCGCGCAAAATCAATAGAAAAGGTATTTCGGTCAAATTCTTTGAGACTTTGGATTTCGATATTTCATAACATCCTGAACAAAAGTCTCAACAGGCACAAGTCTCTAAAATCGAGTTCAGAGCCTCTACGAGGCTAAATAAATAAGTGTAGGGTTACCTGAACCTGCTTATCATGTTTTTTGTAAAATAAGCGTGCATGTGCTGGATGAATAATGCAGGCTATTAGAGTGGAACAGAAACGAAAATACATATTTAAAAAACGGTATATTGTGATTCATAAGAGATGCATTTAGATGTGAGGTTGGGGGATCGTATCCCAATCACCCCCAAAATTTAGAGTTGTAATAAATGTAATTATATTCTATTTAGAAAGAGAACTAGCACGGGGTGGCCGAGATGTTAGAGCGTTTGCTTTCTGTTGCCATAGGCACGACCTAAATCTTGCCGGTGTTAATTGAACGAAATAGTTGAGAGTCCAAAAATAGGTCCCGTCCTTAGAAGCTCACCGGGTTATTTAGTACTTTAATAACTATTCACTCACTCAAGCAAACTTCAGGGAAATGATTGTTTAACAAGCAAACACTAATACAGTCTTATTTGCTGCAATACTTTTAGGTAGTTTGTATTTATCCCCACTTCGGGTTAAGAAGCCACTTGACCTGTTTCCTTGTGATATAGTGTAAGCAAGTACTTGACAGTCAGGTCTTTACCCTATTCAAGAGAACTTTCTACTTGTTATGGAATTTGCCCCGATCCTAGACTATTTACTGATTAAACTAAATTATTTTAGGCTAAAAAATGTCTAGCCTTATTTTCAAAGGTGATAGGTTACATGACATTCACTACATTCCCTTAGAGAACATACTGACTAGCTCTTTCACACCGTACAAGTTTTCCATCTAGAGTCGTTGTTATGGAATTACACTACTGTAGGCATCTTCCCGCAATGGACATCTTGCCTCAATCCACTCTGTTCATAAATATATGAAGTAAAATGTACTCCCTAAATTTAGAATGCCTTTCATTGTAACTTTCAGAGTCGATATATGAATGTGTGGCGAAGGGAACATTGTCGAGTAAGCAATTGTGCCTAAGGTTGAATAAACAGTCCTGTATATCATAACTGTTAACTATGGAGGTGTTATTTACTAAATATTAGTCCAAGTATTTACTAAAAATAATATAGACTATGATTATTCATATTCGCTTATATTTCAAGTCAACTAATTATCAATTACCACGAACAGGTAATTGGTAAATTTCATCTAAATACAATGAATATAAGTGTTAATGTTCCAATCAATTCATTCAACTTGATATAATAAAAAGTTTGACATCACAGATTACAACTACTGTAACAAATTAATGAAATTCAGACACATTTATTAAAGTAGAAATTGTTTTCTTTTACTATTTTTCATTCTTCTACATCGAATACCGTAGAATGTTTGTTTTTCCTCGATATGATTTATTGTGAAGAGAAGTTAAAATTCTCAAGAGCAAATATTCCATCATTCAGACGTCCGATTCTTTCCAATGTGTCATGTTCTTTTTGAATAATTCTGACACGTGATGAGTGTCAAGAGGAAAAGAAAGGTTTGCTGTAGGTCTTAAGAAACGGGCGGGAAAATTGATAGAGATCATGGATAACGCAAGGATTCTATGTTGAGAAAGTATATAAGCGATCTAAAACCGGATCCTCATCAATATTCATGTGTGACTCAAACAACACGAAAAGTGAGATTAAGTAGACCGATGAAGCGAGAGAACAGCAGACTTGATGGTTCGTTTAACCAAGCATCACGCAAGAAAATGGCTATTCACTTAATATTCTTCTCCATAACCATACCGGCTGTCTTGGAACTTCTATCATTAGACTCTAGATATTGCTCATTATGTACCGTTAAAATTCAAGTTTCTGGTCGTGTTGTCAGTAGATGTTCTTTCTTGCGTTTGCTATATCTTACGTAATGATGGTTAATAAAATCTTTCTTATTCTTTTATATCACACATGCTAAAACTGAAATACCACCAGACTATTTTGTGAAACTCAAAATATGACACTCGATGCATATGATCGTGTAAAAAGAGAAATTTATACAGGGTTACACTTTTCTGTAGCACATTTGATATTGAAGTTTTCATGTTTCTGTGTCACGTTTGTACCACTGTAACATAACGGATCAAATGATAGCAGAATCTGATGTAACTGAAACAAAAATGGTGAAATTAACGCTGAAATTGTCCTTGGAGATATGAACTACTAACACATTAAAATATTTCTTACCTAAAATTACGTCTACTTTCTCAATGTTCATTTCATTTGTTTAAAAAGAACTGCGAAGCAGTTTGTGATAAAACTGTTCGAAATTCGAACAGTACTCGTTCAAGCAGTACGCTTGACATTATTCTACTCGAAAACTCGCTTAACAATATTAAAAAGTAGTATTGAAAGTGATAGTAGAAATAATAATACTTTCCTACAAAAGGTGTTCAACAATTATTGTCCCTGTCGTAGAAGGAATTGAACCCGAAATTTGTACGTTAGTATATTGTTATACAAGCCTTTAATAAGTGCTACAAATTTCAAACATCTGTCTCAATAGCGATAATGTTATTTATGTTTCTTTAGGTAGCGAGTGAGTCCAAAATTATTAACTATTGATCAATAGCAAGAACAAATTTGTGCATCAGAGTTCAATTTACTCTTGCTTACGCGAAATAATGAACGGTTAAGGGTAAGTTAATTATTAAAAAATAAACAGAGGCCGAATTCTAAATTAATTTTACATTTTCTCAAGAAGCTTATAGGCAAAACGTCAACTTTCATGGCTTAAATTATATAACTTTCCTAAGGACTTATTCTTGTATATTGACGAGGTAGAAAATTTAAAAATGTGACCAAAAATAATCCTAGTTAAATATTTAATAAGAAAAGTACATTTTATTTTAGGTAAATCTGTAGTAATTTTAAATTTCGGAACAGGTTCAAGATGACCCAAGAAACGAATTTTAAAGTTTTTTCCTCCACGTTGAAGCAGCCCCGGACGTCCTATGTACTGATATTCTCAGACCCTCGGTACAAAGCCTCTCACGATTTTCTTGAACATAAAGTGACAACCGTAATTTCACCCTCTTCGATTATTATAAATACTTATCCATTAACAATATACCGTGGAAAGAAGTGTACCATAGCAGAGGGAGAGAAGAAGAGTTCAAACACAAAATCTGTGGTGTCTCCTTTTAGTGAGCGTTAGCGTTTAGTTGCTTATCAAAGGGTACGAGATTCGATGTTTGGTTGCGATACAAGTGGTTACAAGTCCACTTTCAACTGTTGGTCTCGACCGTTTGAAGGAATCTTCATTGGATGAAAGGCAGTGGCAAACTATCTTACCGAGGTGACACCATCCTAACAAAACACCGATCATCAAAAATATGTAGTTAAATCCAAATAACCTTTATATGGACTGAACTGTCAATTATTGTTAATAAACACATCATGTCTGAGGGATGACGACCCTTGACGATTATTCTTCTGCGGGGCAAAGATATCTTATATTGTTATGGTGAGAAAGAAGAAAGAGAAATGAACCTATAATATAATGTTCCACAAGATGCAGGAAAGCACCTAATTCACTGCTCTTAGTCATCATTCCATACATCGTTTTTTATCGAAGATAACTCACTCCCAAGAATGGTTGAATATAATATGAACAACAATAAAAAAACGTAGAATAGCATTTAGATAAAAATGAAACTTTAGATATGTTGCCAGTATCGTATCTAGGATCCCCCCACTTCCAGCAAGAAAATCTTTAGATCTCTTGTATAATAGCATCTCCCACATACAGTTTCAGCAAATTCTTGCCGCATGTATCGGATAAGTCCAAAAACGTTCATCCCATGGTTCATGTTACAGATTAGCGGTCTAATATCACAGATGGTGCTTCCAGTGCGTGAATCGATAGTCACGTACTAGAACAAACGTTAGAGCAGCCACAGCCACAGGAAATGAGTGTGGATGAGCAGACATGGACAGCGTATCGTGTTGGTGAAAGGAATTTGAATTTTGTTTTAAGGCTTTTACGC
>JAGDQP010027537.1:0-24906 GCA_022664845.1 Lepisma saccharinum
TATATATATATAATGTCTTGTGAGGTATCGTTGAACAGCTCTTGATGAATAATCTACAAAACAATAAATAGTTTCTCGATAGCTCTCATATAGGGCGAGATTTGAATTTTTGAAAATAAAAAAAACCTTCGAGATCTACCTCAGCCTGTAGGCCTACCGAAAGGGATTTTTTTATACTTGATTCCGAAATTATTTTGAAAAAAATGTGGATGTTTGAAATTGATCTTTTCAACCCATTACATCATTCTATAAATTATTAGAAATAAAATACGTTCAATTATAAAAATGTCTTAATACTTTCTTAGTCTTCAGGGAAACACCTTCGTTCTTTCCATTCTGCTGAATGCAATCAAATACTTTCTTCAAACATTTATCAGAATTTTAGTTCCTGTAGTTACTCACTGTTTGTACTTCTAAACACAAATTTTATTGGGGAAAGAATAAGAACTTAAAATACAGGGCTAATGAATTAGCTTCAGGGATCAACACTTATATACTAATAATACAGAAACAGGTTTACTATCTTAAATCAGTGTTTTGCAACCTTTTTCATGCCACCTTCTGCCCGGCAACCCTTAAAAGTAATTTTCTTGTTTGTAATAAGCGGTTTTGGAACGGATCTGTAGGAACGAAAGTGTTCAAAATATTTTCATGAAATTTTGTACAGTTGCTTACAAGACCCTGAAGTTTTGACACTGTGAAAATAATTTTCCTTTTAGTGATTCAAGCTCAAGAGTGACCCTCACTTATTTAAATAAATCATTGTTAATTTAGAGGACCACTTTTCTTTGTCTAATTTTATTGATTAGTACCAAGAAATTAAGTCAGACGCTGATTTTTGTCTATAAAATATTGTAGCAACTCTCTATCTCGATCCACTTTACTTTTAAGTTTAAGTCTTCAAAGAAGGGGGGGAGGTTAAAATTTTGTTTTGGAAAATAATTTTCACAGTGTGAAAAGTGGGTTTCGTAAGCAATTGTGGAAAATTTTATGGAAATATCTCGAAAACTTCCGCTTTTACAAGTCCGTTTCTCAGTTACACGAATTAATAGAGTCGGTATATTAAAACGTGTTATCTAGGACCTGGATGTGACTGAAAATGGCTTGATAATGTGTATCACAAAAATTTAACGGACATTTTGAAACTGGTTAAATCAAACTAGGTTGAGATTTGGCGCCAACCCAGTAAGCTTTTGGGATCTTTCGCAACATCTTAAATACATATGTCCCTTTTTATTTTGTGTAATATTTGCTTTTAATTTGAAAACATGACAGTTGATTTTCATTATTTGGTAATAGATATCCTAATTATATTAAAGGAAACTATTCAACAAATTACATTATCTTTAGCAATTATAAAAAAATTAGTTAATAAAATACCTTCTTTGAAATTTTTTGGTTTTAGCCTACAAAGCCGTAGTTAAATTTATTTTTCCAACTCCTCTCGCGAGCCCCTTGCATATAACTCACGACCCTTACGTTGAGGAACACTGTCTTTGCTCATAATTTCATTTTCCGAAAATGGAAACTTTCAACTAGAGTAACATACCAAATATGTTTCCTCACATGATACATAGAAACAGAGGTGCAGTACAAATGAAGATTTCTTGTCGAATGATGTAAATTAAGAATTTTGTAAAGCTGCGATTACAACATATTTTTTAAATACTACCGTTATCATTAATGTGCCTAATGTAACGAGAGAATAGCAATCCTTGATTTAACATGAACATTTGAACTCTATATAACTGAAATTTTACGAAACCACTAACGAATCTTCATTTGTTTGTAATTAATTACCCCACCCATTTATCAGTAAATCCACGGATATAGTTTGACAATTTATTTAAATTTTGAAGATTAAATGTTATTAGTTATCTATTACTTAGAAGCTGAAAGGATTATCATTCATATAGATTCACAGAGAGTTCATGTTCATGCGTTGAGTAAACTGAGAATCCGGAATTGAAGTTAAATATTTCCTCGACTTTATATATATATTGACATAAAACTTTACTTCAGATTATGTGTTTACTGTTGTGAAAATATCTCTACTTACAATTTTATTGAAAGTTTAACATTATTCTTTTTATTTGAAAATAATTTTGTAAGATTTTTTCACATTCACTTTTGCCCTCAAATACACAAAAACCTCGGGCTGGCCGAGAGATTAGCGAGCTCGCTTTCTGGGTTCGTGTCCACGGGATCCCAATGAATGGAGTGTTTCGAAGCCTATGTTACCAAAAACTGTAGGTTCCGTTCTCAGAATCTCACCAGCTTGTTTAGAACGCTGATAACAATTCAGTCTAATATTCAGACTAAAAACTGTTTTAAACCAACAAACTTAAAATATTTCCTCCGGGCCGGATTTGAACCAGCGACCTATGGATAACTACTTTTCTTTATCGACTACAGTCCACCGCTCTACCAACTGAGCTACCAGAGGAACTACGTAAACACTTTCCAACGAGTTAAATAAATGTGTTTACTCATTCGTGATGTACTTAATTTATTTTTTGCTGACAAGAGAATAGTGCAGAGAATGCCACTAAACAAATACAAGGAAACGTGTGTGTTTCTTATAGAGATCCTATCAAATGTGACACGAAAATAGCTCTCAAGAAAAATCATTTGCATTTTATTGTGAATAAGTTAAATGAATATGTTCAGCAGTTTCATTTATTTATTAGTGAACAGCTTTAAGAATTTAGAATTGTAAGGTATGATGTCTATCATTGATCACCTTTCTGGAAGATGGATGAGGAAAGAAAGGGTAACCTGTATTCGTCTGTTGGAAAAAGTTTCAAATAGACTTCAGTCAGCAGCATTGTAATATGAGGGGCAGTCAAATGAAAACCGAACACCCGCTACAAAGTGACAATGAAATTTGTTTTATTCAAAAGTAATTGCCAGAAGTGTTAATACATTTATCCGACTGGGAGACGAGACGATCAATTCCAGTCTTGTAGAAAGAGGTAGGTCGCTGTCGGATCCACAACCTCACCCAATTTTGCACTTCCTCGTCCGACTGAAACCGACGTCCACGAATGTCTTTCTTCAGGTTGTGACAGAAACGCATACTCTTCCTAGTGGTACCGCTGCAGATGATTCACACATGCAGACATTCTGTCAGTCTTTTGTCCCTTCGTAAGTTGATGCGGAACCCACTGCGCCCAAATTTTTCGGAACTGCAGGTGATCTTTGATAATGACATGCACGGAGCCATGGCTAATGCCCATCTGAACACGAATTTCTTCCTGTGTGATTCGTGGGTTTTCTCGGATCAGACCATCAATCCGCGCAATCACATCAGGGTAATGGCTCGATAGGCCTGTCGCGGGCGCGAATCGTCTTGCAGTGATGTGCGACCTTCGCGGAATTTCTTCTGCCACTCGTGCACACTTGTCAGGGATATGCAGTGTTCGCCATACACAGCAGACACGATGAATTTCGCGTGTTCCAGCACCCTCGGCCACCAAGACATGAACCACACCTCGCTGCTTTTCTTTGCTTGCCTCCATTTCCAATGCTGAACGAACACACTTTTCACTACTCACCTCCAGAGCAATAACGAAACAATTGTGTGGACCTGTGCGTTTTTACTATGCATTTCTCCTACCCTACAGATGGCAGTATCGATACGTAACAACACTGTTGCTAACTTTTGCGAGGAATGTGTTTTATGGTGGGTGTTCGGTTTTCATTTGACTGTCCCTTATATGATGAGTCCTGTTATTACTCTGTACATATCAGTTTAGGGTAAATATAAATTAAATAATTAAGTTACCATAATGCCAAGAATTTAAAATTAAAGGTTCGTAATAAAACGCTTAATAAATGAAATTGTTAAACATTTTATACTAAAAGAGCATTTCTTCTTTTGCTTTATTGAAATTATTTCGGCTTCGTCATCAGCCAACCAGCTAATAGCAATATTCTAACTCTTACTTGTGTTTTAAGTTCGATTGAACCTTTCACAAGTTGACCCGAAAACAGAATGCAATAGCTGTATTATTTTAGATTTTCTTTAGCGTAGAATGGAATTTATCAAAAGTATAATTTAATTTGTAATATGAAAGTAATAATCCAATTTGTATAATATGTTGCTCTCTATTGTTATTACTACTGCTAATACTAATTCTTTTACAATTACTATTACTTCTGCTACTTTTATTATAATTTTAGACATTTAATATAAATATCTCTGGTTTATAACAATCCAAATCTGAATAAAAAAATTCTAAACTATTTATTTAATTTACATTATTGATCAAAATTAAAATGGTAACAATTTATTTATTTCATTGTTATTAACAATGAATTGAATATTAATTGAGGTGTTTTGGGGTGCATAAGAGGATATTTGAAAATTTTAGATTTTTCACGAATTTTGACGTCGTCACAAAATTTCAAGACAAATTTCAGCATTCTAGGTCAACGGGAATGGCCTTAAAAGCTCCCGGATGGACAAACAGGTAAAAATTAGGGATTATACATTTCTGTAGTGTTGATTAAAGATTGACCTAAAGATTTCAGTCTAGAAATTCTGTTCAGAATTTAAAATTATTTTTGTATAAATGCAATAGGTAATAAATTATGTTGTTAGATTTTCTAATACTTTCACTTTTACTCTCAAATATATAGATGCAAACTAAAAAACTAAAAGGTATCCTCCGGGCCGGATTTGAACCAGCGACCTATGGATAGCTGTTTCCTATCAACTACAGTCCACCGCTCTACCAACTGAGCTACCAGAGGAACTATATAGTTATCTTTCGATGGATTCATTAGTCATGCTTAGTCATTCATAATATTACATAATTAGTTCTTTGCTGACAAGCGAATAGTGGAGAGAATGTCGTACAGAAATAAAATGAAATGTACACTTTAAATGTTCCTTACAGAAACCTTAACAAACGTGTTATCAAAATGGCCTCCTCTCTTTCCTAGAAAAAATCTTGTTTAGTCAGAGGGAATGTCGTGAATAAGCTAACTCAGATGTGTTTAACAATGGTTTATGATTTTCATTTAATTATTAGTTATCACTTCTTATCTTAAGAATTTACAAACTATCGTTGAAGTCCCCTACCAGAAAGTGGATGAGGAGAGAAGCGATTACCCGTATTTGTCTGCTGAAATCCCTTCAAAATATCTGGAAACATTATTCAGTAGGTTTTCGAACGAAAGTATTTATTAATAATTGTGGAGTTGAAGTAAGTATTCTTGTCTTATCGAACCTATGCTGAAATATCAAGAAGTTGAAATTAAAAATATACAGAATGGTTCTTCTGCTGGTAAAACTTTATGCTTGCGAACGTTGGAGTACGATCCTGGCAGATGAACATAAGTTGCGAGTGTTTCAAAATATGTTTTATTTTTTAATGATATACGTGCCGAAGTCGGACGAGGAGACCGAAGAAGACAGGATAATGAAGAACTCTACATATTGTACGATTCAGCCAATATTGTAAGCATAATGAAATCACGACATGTAACTCAAATAATAATACTAATAATAATATAATAATAAAACGAATGTGGTTGAGATCTTGGAAGGAAAGACACCGTTTGGAAGACATACGTCCAGAAATCTGGGACATCGTAATGTAGGATTCCGACTTTCCGGATTTCAACATTTCGTATTTCGGAATTGACTTCGAACTTCCAAGCAACCACAGAGCACTTTTTGAACACTGTCAAAATCCCAGATCTTAGTCGCCGTGCACAAAGTTATTTCTCCACACGGCTTTCTCCTTGGTAATGTTTTGTTCATCTACTCTCGTTTGAGTCGGGCAGTCAACAGTCTTTTAAGTCTCGTAAAAGAATCAGACGGAACATTTTACTTACAAGATAAGTACCCGACCAGGACCCGCCTATTTCAGCAGAGTTTATCATAAAAGGGATGTTTCTTAGACGTGCTTTTCTACGTAGGAATTTCATTATCAATGAATTATTATGATTTCATGGATTAAGTATTGAATACTCATTTAACTGGTATTCTTTGACACTGATTTGCTAAACCGATACGGCTTCCGTTATCTTTTGTGGATAAATTAAATCGTTTGAGACGATGCCGCCCTAATTTTGCACGCCTCCTAGCTCCGAAACTACGCATTTGCAAGTAGAACACCTGCACGATAATGCTAATAACATAGATCTGCACTTCTCCGGTAAATTTAAACGAAATCTGACGTGTCGTGATCGGGTACCTACCTTGTTAGTCAAAATTGATCATTAGGTGATACACAACACTAGCCCGCACTGCTGTTTCTTAAATCCTGTTGATGACCGACTGGTGCAACGAGATTCGAATACTACCGACGACAAGCTTGAACACGTCATATCACAGCACGCATGTTACCATCAATTGCCTTCTTCATTCCTAGGAACTATATTTTTTTATTCATATTCCAACGCTCATTATCTTTCAAAAAGTAAAATAACATTAATGGAGATTTACAACCCAATCAACTACATTAGAAAAATCTTTTACTGTGAGAAATTGCGTAACATTGCGTCAAGACCTCCAAATTTCTCGCGTAAAATAGGAATCTTCTAATCCTGAATTATTTCATTTTTTTCGATGTATAAAACTATTATTGTACTAGCTTTTCCAAGAGATATTGAAGTTATTCACGAATGGAAATTTTTAAATAAGCCACAGCACGAATGGGACAGGCTTAAGATTTATTTGAAGACAATGTTGTTTTGCAAAACATTGTCAGAAGTCCATATTAATAATATGTAAATACTGCAAACTTTAAGTAATTCAGCATATTTCAAATATCTTCTTACTATCAATTGTTTCATATAATTGAGACATTAATTGCACATTTAACCATTTAAGTATATTTTATCCATTCAACATATTTTAACCACAATGTAATTTAAATCTATACTGTTGCATTTAAGTGTGAAAAAGATAAAATTTGCTTTTTAATTTCTGAAGAAAAAAGAAACGTCCGTTTATTTCTCTTTCACTAAAATAACTACAATATTACTAAAATTAATATCAAATTTAGTTGAAGTAGAGAATTTTGATGTGTAACGATAGAAAAAGTAATAGATGAATGTTGAATGTGCTCATTTATGTGATTAGGTGAGTAAGAAGCAATCTAAATTACTTGTTTAGGCGTTGAATGTAGTTATAGGTGATTTTTTTAGTTAAATGAACGAAAGGTTTTAGCTTGATATGGGCTCCTGTAAAGACAAAACTTAAACTTATTTTCAACGTAGAGATCAATTAAAGTTCTTTCGTATTAATTGAATTGGCACAGAGCATGTTTATATGCACAACTACATTAATAATTGAAGGACAAGGGAGAAAAACGATGAAACTCCATTTTGGGTCGATTTTGAACTAGTGGTCCCATCTACTTCACAAGGTGTACTATAATGGCGTAATATAGTCGTACGTGACAATATGCCTAGAACAATTATTGCTCACATTAAAATAATGTTTAATTTATTCAATGGAACTTGAAAGTATATTTTTTGTTCGTTTGTCAAGTGAATCCAGATGGAGTTTCATCGTTTTTTCCCCTGACCGTTCAGTTATTATTCGAAAGTACCACCAACTGCTGTGGCGGCTTGTCCAACAACACTGAGGTGTTAGGTTGGCCACAGAAAGAAGATACTAAATCCCAAAATGTTACATTTTCACTTTTTTTTTTTTCCTAGACAATGTTCGATACTTTCTACGTTCATAGTGTATTGAGAAAGAAAGTGCTTGCCTGAAGATGGTAGCTTAGAGTCAAGATTGTGTTTTATATGCTAACTGAAAATTTCTGAATTCTGCCCTATTTCGAATTAATAAACTGATATGTTTATGTCCATGTCCTAGCACTGCCACCCGGAAACCACTTAACTAATCGAAGATAGGATACAATAGTTGTGAAAATATTATTTTTAAAAGTACGGTTTAGTATTATGCAAGACAGTATTATCGGTTTCTCATTCTGAATATGTTTATTGGTTCAGCACATTACTTGAGTAGTAATTTAAATCTCCAGGGTCCCAAGACATAACTTTTTAATGAAATTTAGAAATGTGAAGACAACTTTTTCCTTTTAATATCAAGTAACAGATTTTTTGTTAAGTGCTAAAATCTGAGTTGAAGATAAGTCTCCAAACTTGGCGAGATGACACACATTACAAAATCATTTTCATTGTTTTAATATATTTATAATATGTTTACGCTTAATCTACATTTTAAAAATTACACATATACATACAGAAATCGTTACATAATAAATTGTTGTTGCTCTGAAGAGGCCTTCAGGAGGACGGCGAAAAGTGCTTCACCAGAAGTAACTGTTTCCGGTTGTTAAAGAGCACGACTGCAAGTATGTATTTTTATAATACGTTCGTTCTCCGCGCTTTCATATGTCTCTTTTTTTTTTTTTTTTTTTAAAAAAATACTAGTTCTATGTGGTTCTTTCGGACGATAATGATAGAGGAAATAACGCTACCCATACTACCAAAGAAAACTATGCAATAACAGTAATAATAAAGACGTTTTAATTCATTTTTTTTTTTTTTTTTTTTTTTTGGCGTTTAGATACAGTTTTCTGTATAATTCTTGAACACAGGGTTATACACTATTGCAGTTAGTGAGCCAGATACAAGTACGTAACTGGAAATATACATTTTTCTCACTTCTGTTAATAAAAAGTACAGTTTTGAACAACTAAATTTACAATATAATTTGATTTGTACCTATATGGAGAAATTTTATAGGTATCTTGCAAAAATAGATTTTGTTTACACGAAGTTCTAGACGAAAAAATATATTTTACAGTATGCACAGCCTCATTACTTAATATCAACAAAGCATAAACAAACGCATTGTTTCTGGCAAATTGTCAACACAAATCGAACGTTTACACTACGTACATTAAAATATACTGCTTTCTCTTTTCACCTCCCTCAATCTCTCTTTCACATACAAGCACACACATTTTCTCACACATACAACACATGTACATATATACACATCTACACAGATAAATCTTTCTACACAAAGGACTCCTGTATTAAAAACAGAATTACTTTCTTAAGGGTTTGTAAGTTTTTGTAATGTTATCTATGTACTGATTGAGGCTTCAGTTTCAACTAGCACGAGTATGAATGGACTTGCAGTTTTAACATTGTATAATTCACTGTGTTACATACTGGGTGCATAGTACAAATTCAGCATCAGATACGTCTCAATATGAGATCAACAAAATCCAACACTTTGTTATGATATCACTGCACTATTAAAATGTTAGTAATAATTTCAACTGATAATCCCTATAGTTAGATAAATATCACGCAACGTCTGATGATTTAAGAGTATTATGTTTCCTGTTAGAACCATTGAAATGATCCTCAATTTCTTTTAATGTTTTATTTTTCGTTTCAGGTAGACAAAGCAATAAAAATATCGTACCGAAAAAAGCCACGGCACCATAAAACCAGAACACACCAGCACTTCCTAAAGTTTCGAACATTGTTGGGCAGGTCTTCACAACCAGGAAGAATAAAAGAAATCCTAGTGAAGCTGTTGCCCCACTGCCAATTCCTCTAACAGCCGCTGGAAACACTTCACCGATCATCACCCAAGGTAAAGGTACAAGCCCTATAGTTACAAAACACATGTAGGTTATTAGAAACAGCATTGATAACCACGCTGTCTTCAGTTCATCTGCAGCAAAATGTAAGAAGATTCCCAGACTAACTAAAGAAATTGTTGTTCCAATACCAGATATAATAGCCAATGGCCTTCGTCCAACACGTCGCAATAGCAAACAAGCAACAACAGACATCACCATTCTAACAATACCAACAATGATAGTAGCCATATACTCATTTCCATTGCCGCCAGTTTCTTGAAAAATATGCACAGAATAAAATACTACAGCATTTACACCAGAGAATTGCTGTACAACAAAGAATATATTCAAAATAAGGAATGGTTTTACAAAAGATGGTTTAAGAAGTGCTTTTAACTTCTCTGATCCTGCAGGTAATTTATCATTTCTCTCGGTTAAGGAGGATAGAAGTTGTCTAAATTCTTTATCAGCATCGGCACTATGACCACGTAGCCAGTGAAGAGACTGTTCGGCCTCTTGTAAACGATTCTTTGATATCAACCAATTGGGAGATTCCGGTACTAGTGACATCATAACATAACACAGAAATGGAATCGTTGCCGCAATCGCTGCTACCAGTGACCAATCTAGAAGTGTTCCCAGAATATACACAAAGACAACTCCAACAGACACTGCGAACGTTGGTGTAGCTAAGAAAAATCCTCTGTATTTTGGTTCAGTCACTTCGCCAATATATACCTGACCAGGAGGACATAGTGCTCCAAGGCAAAGACCAGTGAAAAAACGTCCTGTATACATCATGGCGATATTCTGTGATGTGGCGACCAGCACCCATCCAAAGACAAATGGTATACAGAGAATAAAGTGAGTTAACCTTCGTCCAAAATGTTCCATCAGTAGTCCTCCCAACAAACTTCCGAATATTGTCGGTAGAACAGCAATGCCAGCTAGAGAAAGAGAAACGATTCGTATTAAATTTAAACATATGAAGTAACTTGATTATCAACATAAATTGGAATTGAAACTTTAGCACAAGTAGTTTAATAAAACACTAAAAGTATTAGAATACAACTAACACAATGTTTCTTCCTGTAGGGAGAATTGTTGAGGGGTTAAGCAAACCATACATGACATCTGACGTCAGAATTTGAAAGTTCATATAAAGCTCAACATTCGAAAGTTTTCTCATAAATTCGATGAATACACATTTTCCAAAACTTATGTATTTTTATTTTTTATTTTTTTTTTTTTTGAATAGCAAATATTGCGGAATTACGTTGGTTCAAAGCAACGTGTTTAGCAAGCTATTTTCCACAATAACTAACTATAGTTATGTCTGTTTATGAAATCAAACTGTCCTCACGTTTGGTACCGAATTCTTACAAACTGAGTGGCGAATTACTATGATTTATCTACTAAGTGATATAAAATTTCGTCAAGAAGTTTTTGCGTAGCAGGGGATTAAATAAAAAAAAAATTACAGCCATATTCAATCCACTAGTGGATGAGGCCTCTCACCGAAGGGAGGAGTTGGTCTACTGCTCCCACGCTGACCAGACGGGTTGGGAGAGGAGAGCCGAAGCTCTCACTGTGATCGCCACTGTCTTTTATTCACAGCAGCTATCCAATTGTCCTCACGATGCTGGGTCAACACCGAAATTTTTTAGCCCCACCGGGAATCGAACCCGGGACCGCTCGCACTGAAGTCGAGCGCGCTATCGACTATATATATATATATATATATATATATATATATATATGAGAAACCGTTCGGTGACCAAAACCTCACATCATAACTTACAGTAAGATATATATTGAACGTAAGGGAATAGGTTATGTTTCTTACATATGTATTTTGTAAACTCCATGAAATTTGGAAATTTTAATTTATTTATGGCCTTTAAGCATCAATTTAAGCTGTGACTCAGGGCGATAGACCCTGTGCATTTTCTTTAAGTACACCATCTTCCCACGTTTCACTACCATTTCCCGAAACATGATCTTAAAAACTAAACACTTATGACACAGATAAGAAAAAAAAGGCAAAAATTGAATAAAAGTATTTAGAATGCCATGTTGTTGTCATTGTAGAACTACTATACACTTGTAAGAAAACTTTCATTTAGTTAGTCAAGTATATTTATTAAAGATATCATCAATGATTTTTAATTATTATGCACATTATTTTTCGATCATAATACTAATTAGTAATAAGTGATAACATACATACAAGGAAAGAGTAACATGTCAGTTTTGAATCTAATAAATGAAAAGGTTGAAGTTGAAATATTTTATATTTTTGTTTTACTTGTAGTCTTTAGGTACATTTTTCCATACTTTTGTACTGTGCTTATACCACATCAAAAAAGGTTTTCTTTAACCTCGAACACATTTCACATTTACTACTACCCTGATTTGTTTATCCTCTCCACTCGCATCTTAAAAATGTAAATAACACTTCCGCATACACCTAATTTTCCGTTGCTTTTGTATAGATCAAATTTTACATACAGCAAAGAAAATTTTTTCAATACTCTGACTTCAATTCGATAAAATAGTTTATTATTGTCGGAATGGATTATTCTGTGAAGCAATCTTTTGAAATAGTAGAGAGGGTTGCTTATCTTTTTCAATACATCTCACCTTGATTCAGAACAAGGAACTCTTCCATTTAGAACATACCGATAATCGAGAAGTCTGCAGAGTAATCAATTTTCATACACTTAATTTTATTTTCCTCTTTCGTGTAATAGATAAAAGTTACGTTTTTTTTCTCATTGATAACAGTTTCTAGAGCTTATTTTGAAAGTAAAAGAATTTACAATGTTTATATATATAATGTCATCTTACACTTGAATCAACATTTCATTACCAGATCGTGTTGCTTGAAATATATAAGGTAAAAACTGAAAAGAAGTAAGGAAATGAGTTACCGCTTCAATTTCTATAGTGTCGTCTATAATAGGACAATTAAATACTCCTAGTGATTCATGTTTCGCCTGATAAAAATTCACCTTGTGTTATTAAGAATAAAAATGCCAAGCTGGGATGCTTGTGGCGAGTATTTGTTCAACTAACGTAGAGGCAGATGGAGTGGTAACCAAAGACTGCTTTCGTGGCACTGCATGTTGGTTTAAGGACCTGCGTTTTGCCTTTGTGATACGGATCCTACATTAGTAGTATGTTACGTTATTAGGAGCTAATTACTGGATTACAGTGACAAATCATAATTCACCCAACCAAAAATGTCAATGCAAATAATATAGTGCTCGTGTTCTAGAATTGCAAAATGAAATTAATTTCTTGTTTTACCTTGCACTAATCCTCATGATGTTGGTTAGCTCTGCTACCATGTAAGTTTAATTTGCAAACAAAGCAAGGTACGTCAATATGATGTTTCATACTTTAATGATAAGTAACGATATGTTCAAAATGTAACTAGTATTTGCTATATCAGATTGTGTGATTTTGAAGATAAACTCCCCAAGCTTACTTTCCTGGCTATTAGTTCACTGTAAGGTTCATTACGGTTCGCCAGGAGGAAACCTTCAGCGCAGTAGTATGTAGACGAGAGGAGAGAAAATGGTATGAAGTGTGCTCTATAACCATGTAAATAGTCTCTAGAGCAGGGGTTTTAACCTGGTGTCCAGGAACCACTAACTGGTCCATGAATGGGGTTCAGGGGATTTGTGAAGGCATGATAAAAATAACAGTTACATTAATTGCGTGTGTAAGTGTTGTGGAAAGCAATCAGACGTTTTGGAATAATTTTTTAGCTTGTGTCGGACATGATTTTTTCTGAACGAGGCCTCTCATAAGTTCACGAATCAGTTACTCAAACACTGTCATAGAGACATATAATTTGCAATTATGAATCACGTATCTTTGCAATGAGTTTCAGTGAAATATCAATAAAATAAAATACATATATACACTGCATGCAAAGATGTCTTTGCGAATTATTTCTGGGTAGGGGTGCACAGCTTTCATCAGGATCTTAAAAAGGTCCGTGACTTAAGGAAGGTTAAGGAGCACTGCTGTAGTGTGTGTCCAACAACAGTTCTGGACAAAATTTCCAAAGATTGGCTCTATTTGCAAACGAAAATCTGGACATCCGTTGATAGAGGAAAAACAGTGGAGTGTGTCATTTGCTAAACTGTGCTGTGTCATGACGGACACGAGGAGAACTAACAGAACCTACTGCCAGGAACGTAACTTGGAGAGCCTGCAGATAGTGTTTTGGATCTTCAAAAGCAGATAGTCTGCAATAACAAAAACACATTACACCCTTGCACTGCACATCATTGAAATCAGGAACATTAGTTTGACTTATTCTACATGATGGATATACAACTATCTCTCTTCCAGTACACTAGTGAACTATCTATGTACTAATGAACTCGATAAAAACAAAACATTTAAGTAACTGAACAACCAATTAAATTCATGCAGGATTAATTAGCGAACAGGATTAGAAAAGAACTAATGACATTCTAGAAATAACTTTTAACTGATTTAAATTATGTGTAGTTGATTTACCTTAGATAAGAATAGGAGGATTATGTTAATATCTCGAAAATTTTGAGTTTCTAAGAAAGAAAATACTACAATGATAGCGAAGCTATTGACACGAGTAGTTTTAGTTAAATCATTGTTATAAATAGAGTATTATTCTTTTTATTCTGACTAAAGTACTTACACATAAGACAAATCTTGAATTCACATTTCGTCTTTGTCATCTTCCTAATTATTTTAATGTAATTCTTAAGTTTAAGGCTATAACGTGGAAACGAGAATAAATAATCAGTTTCCTCTGTTTATTATAAATTAATACTTTTATGTAGAAAAGTTTCTTCCTGTTTTAGTGCAGAATTACTTGTAGTATCAAAGTAGGACACCTCTTCACATCGCCCAGGATCAGATCCTTTCTGAACAAGAATCAAAACATTTGATATGTAATCATAATAAAGCATTTCGTCACAGGTCTGGACTTCGTTATGCAACATTTAATTTTCTCATTACATGCGTAGAGTTATTAATTCCAATTGCTGATGTACGGAAGATGTTAGTATTTTGCAATAGTTGTTTTTTAGAAATTATTTTCTTAAGAAAGCTCTTTCGTAGCCCTATTAACGGAAGCAGTATTTGATAGATGATAAGATTTATAAACTTAAGCATGACAGAACCAGATATTTATTTTAAGAAATAGTGAAGAAATTTCTAATCAGGCAAATTTTCCAGTTTACTTACTTACCTTTTAAAGGTTAGATTTAGTAGTGTACATATTTATACCATAGACAGAAATATGACTTCCTTTATTACTGCTATCTTTTCTTTGAGAAAAAACAGTCCTTAACTACACTTTTAATCATATCTTTTGTCCACTATTTATCTCTTTTTCACTCTAAACAGTTCAACCATACTGAGTGATATATAGCCACTTAATCAAAAATAAATTACAGCTCATTTTAAAACAATATGTCCACTTTTCTGATCTTTTAACAGAATCTATTAAACTGTGAACGAAGATAGGTAAATTTTGTAACCAAGGACAATTTTGAAACTCTTACTTGGAGACGTAAAATTATCAACACTACATTTCGCACGATTCTATCGTGTTTCTCTAGAATTGATGAAAGGTACGAAGGTAACATTTACACTGCAATAAAACTACCATCGGTAGAAGTCAGAGGAAAGTTAAAAAAACACAGAATAATTTATTTGTCCACATAGGCTAACCATTTGTAAATTTTGACAATAAGGCCTGGTGTTAGAAAATGCATTTTCAATAACTATTGGATACTATAATTTCACGACAGTTACAGAATGTAAATGCCAATAATGCTCAATGCTTACTGACATTGTGCACATTACATAAGAATTTGGTATAATTTTATTTTAAATATGTGTGTTCACATGTCATGAAGCAATAGAATTTCTTGAGAACTTTATTGAGTTGAGCTCGCGATATTTTATCACCTTTGACGCGCAAGATATCCGCAGTGCTGATGGCCCCAGATGCCATATTTGGCAATTCTCCCCATGATAGTAATTTCTGCACATGAGTAGATGATTTTCGGCTATAGAAATGGAAGATCAGTGTTGTATGTGCACTGAAAGGTAAGTATTAGACTTCGGAGATTAGTCATATCTTTGAGTTTGTTTTTCATTTCTCAATTGTAAACATGAAGAAGCTTCAGTTCCTTCGCAGGAAGTTCCAAGGCAAGCCAACTTTCCGTGATGTCGCTCTACCATTACGACAATCAACAATAATTGTTTAAACTCATTCATCTCAATTACTGTTACCTCTCTGTAAGCTTCCCCTGTAACCAATTTCTTCTTGTGTAACAATAATTGTCTTTCGATTTCTCCCACACGGCATCTTCAAGTAGATAGAAATCAAGAAAGTAAGTAAATGTGAAGTGTTTACCTACATGCGTCACTAAAAAACCGTTGTCACAATATTTTACTTCATTCAATTCAGATTCATCTAACTAACTCTATGGTTTACGGAACTCCCAATTCCATCGCCGCAGCAGAACACATTCGCCATTCCATCCTATCCTAAGCAAGATCAAGCCAGTTTGCAGAATGAACATCTATATATCGAAGATCCTTTCTAACATTATCGTCCTAGTGTCGTCTCAGTGTTCCCAATGGCCTCTTTCCCTCCGGCATACCAACCGTGATGGAATGAAACATTTTATTTCTTCAGTAACCTCGTTTTTCCTTGTTAGATGTGCTATTGAGTATTTAATTATGTTTACTTTCACTATGATTTCATTATTAATTGTTATCTTTCTATTTCTTTTATCCTCTGTACAGTCACGCATCCAGAAGTTGGTTTGGGAGGGGTCCACGGGGTTCTAGGAGGATGGAGTCCAAGGTGTGTTTGGGCTTGAAATGTATATTAAATACAGATAATTACACCTAAAATTATACTAATTCTGACTAAACCTCCGAATTGGGACCGCCTCTGTATACCGGTTTGTTATAATATTTCTTGTTTTCTCTACGTTCACCTGTAAACCTATATCATCGCAAACTTCTACTAGCTGTGCGAAATAAGTGTTACTTTGTAGTGCATTTATATCGTCCCCTATTAAATCTACATTATCCGCAAATACGAATAGCTAGTTCAAACCATTCAATGTTTTTGTTTCATTGTCCTCTTTCATTTTTGGAATTGCATATTTTAATGCAAAGCTAAAGAGTAGTGATGTCAAGGCATCACGCTGGTTCAATCTGTTGCGAATTTCTGAATTATCTGAAACATATACGTATTCTACTTATGGGATCGTTGAGACGTATCCTCACTAGCTGAAAAAGTATTCTCGGAATTCCAAATCGTAACAGGATAGTGTATAGTTTTCCCTTTTGACAATCATATGCTTTCTTAAAATTAATCAATAATTGGTGAACCGTCCCATTGTATTCCCAGTTCTTCTCGAATATTTATTTCAAGGCGAAACTCTGGTTCAACGAAGATCTATTTCTTCTAAATCCATATTGGTGATCTTTGATAGGTAGGAGTCGAAGAAAGATTGAAGGGGAACTGAGCATGTGGCTGGAGTATTTTTAGCATGACGCGGTGACATAGTTAGATGGCCATGCATGCAAATAAGTTTATACTTGCAGTTCATCCGCTATCTGGTGAGGTTACATTATGTTCTGTGGTCTACTTGAACTCAAGCTACATGCTCAATTCTTCTATAAACATCCTTTGACTCACACATATTGTAGTCTTAATGTAGTGAAAATTTCACCCCTTTGGACTCGCGCGCACTTGAGAGTGCTAGATTAGATCGAGGAAAATATTGTACAATTTCCTTTTTTTAACGAAGTGTCCAGGTAGACTTTTTTCTTTTTCTTTTTAATTTATAAGAATGCGTTATACAGACCATCTCATACTTACCAACCCATGATGCTTCTTCTGTATTGATAGATATAGTACTGTTGGGATGTCTAAGCTGGGGTAATGCTACCGCAGAGTATCCCACTGTCATACCAAAGCTTATACCAGCCAGTACGGGACCTGTAGCAGCTACTACCTGGAATATATAGGCAGGAATAATGTAGGAGAAGCTTCTGACAGTGTTTTGCACTTAACAAAAATTTATAATTTATACCATTTCTCTAGTTTTAAGAAAAAATCTATAATTAAATTTTAGTCTATATTTAATGATCGGAGATGTTAACACAGAAAACATGAAATCATAAAGAGAAAGTAACTATATCTCAAGTGACCAATAGTACGTGAAGCAAATAGAAAGAAAAAGCTTAATCAATACAAATTTTAAAATCATATTTATGAGTATATTGGTCAAAATCAACATGTCCTTAGGCTAGTGAAGAGAAACGTTTTCGTATTTTACTGAAAAGAAATGTTTGGTGAAATAAAATAAAACAAATGTCAATATTCTTTATTACTGTAGTCAGGGGTGTAGCGAAAGGGATACTGTTGAGGGGGGAGGGGAGAATGAAGAAAGTTAAGCAAAACATACATGAAAGATGGAACTTGCAATAATATTGACATGTGTTTTGCCAACTATTTCTGTACGGTTGGCAAATCGCACTTATATGTCCCTTTCTTCTTGAACTTCAAATGTCGTATACAGTTATTAGTAGGTCATATACACGAATTTTACAAACTTGTTCTAGATAGTTTTCGAAAAACACATACGTGTTATTATTATGAATAGTTTGAATTCCATTTTATAACGATTAGAAGTACTAAAATTCTAATATATAACCATCTTGAATTTGACAACTCAACATGCTTGGGGGGGGGGGGGGGGGTCTTTCCCTACGCTTCCATCGCTTCGTCCCTGACTGTAGTTGATAATTTTGCCGTGTATTTTTTCTTTACAGTGTAAATTTCCTCGATAATTCATAATTGTTCTCCATGAAAATTCATTGCTCCCTGATATTTCGATACAGGATGGTTTTCAACTTGGTTTGTAAGATTAAGGGATCGTCCAACTATTACGTAAGCCCATTTTTTAGTCATTTTATACCCCTCCCCCTTGTAAGATAAATAAGCAGATGCCAGACTCATTCCTGGACTTACGTACGACTTGTCAAATATCTTACCGTTATTTCATAGTCTAAAGAACTGATTAAATATTTAAATCTTACACCAATATTTTCTTATGCGAATCTTACGTAAGCATTCCTCTGACTTCTCTTCCATTGCCAGGTAAACGAAGCAAAGATTGGACTTCTTCCCTTGAATGCTTACATAATACTTTCATGACCCCTAAAGACACAACAGATTTTATAAACGCGTATGCAATGACCTCATGATGTGATATTTATTTATTACTTCCTTTGATGATATTACATGATATGGGACGTGGCAGTGATTATACAAAGGGTTTACAAAGTAGATGATTTAGATATGATACTCACAAAATATTTTGTACTGAAAATGAGAGTACATTTTTCTTACATTTCATAATATGTATAATACGCAAACTAAATGTCTTCACTGTCGTTAGGGTTAGAAGTTATTCCAAGAAGACATTTAATTTAATAAGAATGCAACAATATAGTATGCACTATATAAATACAATTGACAATACTATACAGTATACACTACTATAGAATACTATTTGAAAATACAATATATATTGAATGTTGTTATGTAGATAAAAAATAATCATATAATGCTCATACCTATTTAAAATACTCTATACCCATACCATTTATAATACAACATAATGTACAATATTTCTTAAAAATGCCAAATTTCTTAAGTGCTTACCTTCGTTTTCTTAAAAATGCCAAATTTCTTAAATGCTTACCTGAGTTTTTTTAAAAGTGCCAAATTTCTTAAGTGCTTACCTGAGTTTTCTTAAAAGTGACAAATTTCTTAAGTGCTTACCTGAGTTTTCTTAAAAGTGCCAAATTTCTTAAAAGTGCTTACCTGAGTTTTCTTAAAAGTGCCAAATTTAATAACGGAAAACTAGAAAACGTAACCGGTTTAGTGTCTAGAGTACGACCAGAGAAACATAGACAAGTGAGGCAGATCTATGAATCTTTGGAGGCCAACTAGGTTTAAAAAGCACAAAGATCTAGAAAAAACAGCAAAGTTTCATGACCATCATGTTCTGTTTTGAACACTAACAGTAATGAAAGATTTGATCATCTCAAATCTTCTATGTTGCCTGTAAATTTTTACAAAGGTGGTTTACAAAAGAAATAGATCATAATTGGAGTCTGGAAGAACCATTGAAAATAGACACAAAAATCATTATACTATACAAAAAAAGAAAGAGGAAAAAGACGAAACGCTTTTTCCAGTGATCACTAGACATGGAAAAGATACTGCCTAAAAGTATCTGATACACGATACCTCATTTTTATAAAAAAGTAACGAGTAAAAGGTATCGATACTTCACCGATACTTAACATGGTTCTCCTGACGAAAGCAAATCTAAAATAAACACTGGCACAAAGGATGTGATATTATTTCTATCGATGTTGCTAGAACATGTAACAAATCATTTCATTCACGACTGGCATCTAGATTTGGACCTGTTCTTTTATTGGATCCTTCTCTTAACGACTGGACTCACTTGCTTAGGAAGTACCATACAAAGTAACGCTTATTCCGATACTCGATACCGTCAAGTACTTCAATACAGATACTTTATTCGCGAAGTATCGAGAATTTGCCAAGATACCAATTATTTTTTTGTATCACGATATTAGTTATCACAATACTGCTTATGTCTGGTAGTCAAGTACACTAAATTTCAAACCCCTCCATGTGGCTGTTTCTTTGAAGTAGAGTAAGGGCTGGGAGACTCTGAACGGAGGGTGACTCTGAACGCAAATAAGTCTTTGTGTTTCTCCTCGTCCTTGACAGAAGAATAGGAAGCATTTGATCTGCAACTGAACTGAAAGAATATAAAAACCTTCGTAATTTGTCCTCGACCTCTTGAACTTGTGAGGAAAGAAACATGACTCCCTGCTCATTAAAAAAGCAGAACTCGTCTGTTTGATTTAAATGAGACACATTGTCCTGTATCCTGTAGGGTCATGTTAGCATAACAAATGAAGAAAGAAGAAATGTTACTTGTTTTTTAAACTTACAATTCTGATTATCGTGCATCAAATGAAGCACCAGCTGTCTCAAATATCATTCATAGCTTAGGCCCTAAGTTCAAGAAATGGAGACCGCGAAAGAAGTGGAAAGCTAAGAAAATTAACACATGCATTAGAAGAGATGTAGATATTTATGATGAAAATTAGGCTTGATCTTGCCGAGGAGAAAATCCAATGGCGAATGTTTGTTACTGCGGCGATGAACTTGAGAATTCTGTAAACCATAGAGTTAGTTATTACGGAATTGAATGGGGAAGAAGGCCACCATAACTAAGATATCTAATTGAGATACATGTTCGTAGTATCTTGTCCTTTGTCAGTACGATTACCTCCTGAGTACCCGCTGTACCGAGCACATACTTTCAAACACTTATTTCTTAGAATGTCATGCACGCGGTACTTTGTATTGATAAAATGAGAAATTGTTCAAATAATGTGATCGAGGAAAGTAAGAAAAACGCTAATTTTTATACCTTTTGGCACATTAACCCTGGCAATATCAACGGGGAGGGGATATTTTATGACCCCCATATCTTTTTTAAAAAAATATTCTACTAAGCGTTTAGTTAAAAATCTGAAAATAAATATTATTGTTCAATATGTTTAGCGAAAGCATATACTTCACGATAGTGCAATTTGGTGTCACTGTTGCCAACCCCTTTTTTTAAAAAAAAGATAATATTTTCTATTGCTTCCATAGTGTTGGATGTAGCAGTACGAGCATTTACGTACTGGGACATGTCAAAGTTACTTCAGGCGACGCAGCTCTAATTGTTGCCAATCAATTTTTAAAATTAAGTCCTGCACTATCAAGGTATTTTGTAACACGGGCTAATATCCCTTGTACAAATTGGATAATATCCATTCCAACCATTTTTTAACCACAGTTGGCTTTAGTATTTATCAACTACAGCTGTCCGCTAAAATGGAGCAGATGGTTTGCAGCTAGACGACTCAAAAATGTAATTCTATTAAAGATTAAAAGTATTTTCAATGATAATTCACTGTAATACTTTGTTTTTACTTTATTTTACTGTGTTTCCGTAGGCATTCAAAACATGCCCCAAAGTTTATGTTAAAAATCGCATAGTATGCCCCAAATGTCAGTGAAACCCATACTGATTTTAAAATAGGTCCACACAACCTAGTGGTCCGCAGAATTCTTTCAGACTTATTACGCTGGTCCTTGGATTTAAAAAGGTTGAGATACACTCAACCAGAGTAAACGGAAGGTGGCACGAGCCATATTGGATCTGGGGATATGAACAGAGTCTGCTCGCCAATGTCCACCACTGCACAATAAACTGTTGGAAAAGAGTTCATCACGGTTTATTTTGCTAAAATTATTTATACGTTGGATATATATGTGTGAATATTTTGATCATAAACGGGACGCGTAATTTTTACCTAAAATACGGGATATCCCGTATTATACGGGACAGGTGACAACTCTAGTTACATCGCACTATTATTGCTTGTATTTTGTTTGTAGTGATAAGCGAATATATTGTCGTGGCTAAAAATATATCTGTCATTGAATCCGGCATTTTAATTTGTGTTTATTTTGCGAGATCCTATTTAAATTTTGAAGGTGAGTACAAAAGAGTTAAGACACTCCGTAGGGAGCTGAATGCTGGTATTAGAAGCCCATTAGGGTGCAGCGAAAAAAGCAAAGTTGTGTGAATGGTTTCTAATAGTAAAAATAAATTGAATTTAGTTTTCCTGAAGAAGCTTGCAAAAGCTTTCTTATCAGAAATCTATATATTAAAAAACTTTGCTAAATCTTTGGCCAGTCCGTCCGGCCTTTACACTGAACCGATTTTGATCAATCTTTTTTTAAAATATTCGTCTTAACATGTAGATGAGCCATCAGGAAACCGCATTCCTCTCTGTCAAGTTTGAACTGAGCGAGAAGTGTTTGAGTGTTCTCCCCTATGTATTCCTTATGGGGAAATATTTATCATATTTCTCACAAAGTTTGGCCAGTCCGCCAGGCCGTTCTACTGGACCGATTTTGATCATTCTTTTTTTAAAATATCCAGCTTAACATGTAGATTGAGCATCAAGAAACCGCATACTTCTCCGTCAAGTTCGAACTGAAGGAGAAGTGTTTCAGTGTTCTCCCTTTGTACAGCCCGTCCGGCCTTTCCACTGGACCGATTTTGATCATTCTTTATTTAAAATATCCATCTTAACACGTAAATTAAACGTCAAGAAACCGCATAGCTCTGCGTCAAGTCTGAACTGAAGGAGAAGCGTTTGAGTGTTTTCCCTTCGTACAGTCAATCCGGCCTTTCTACTGGACCGATTTTGATCATTCTTTTTTTTTAATATCCAGCTTAACACATAATTTAATCATCAAGAAACCGCATAGCTTTCCGTCACGTCTGAAATGCAGGGGAATCGTTTGAGTGTTCTCCTTTTGTACAGTCCGTCCTGCCGTTCTACTGGACCGATTTTAATCATCATCTATATATTAAAAAACTTTGCTAAATCTTTGGCAAGTCCGTCCGGCCTTTACACTGAACCGATTTTGATCAATCTTTTTTTAAAATATCCGGCTTAACACGTAGATTAGCCGTCAATAAACTGCATTGCCCTCTGTCAAGCTTGGACTGAGCGAGAAGTGTTTGAGTGTTCTCCCCTATGTATTCCTTATGGGGAAATATTTATCATATTTCTCAAAACGTTTGGCCAGTCCGCCCGGCCGTTCTGCTGAACCAATTTGGCTCATTCTTTTTTTAAAATATCCAGCTTAACATGTAGATTGTGCATCAAGAAACCGCATACTTCTCCGTCAAGTTCGAACTGAGCGAGAAGTGTTTGAGTGTTCTCCCCTATGTATTCCTTATGGGGGAATATTTATCATATTTCTCACAAATTTTGGCCAGTCCGCCAGGCCGTTCTACTGGACCGATTTTGCTCATTCTTTTTTAAAAATATCCAGCTTAACATGTAGATTAAGCATCAAGAAACCGCATAGTTCTCCGTGGGTTGCGAACTGAAGGAGAAGTGTTTGAGTGTTCTCCTTTGTACAGTCCGTGCGGCCGTTCTACTGGACCGATTTTGATCATTCTTTTTTTTTAATATCCAACTCAACACGTAAATTAAGCGTCAAGAAACCGCATAGCTCTCCGTCACGTCTGAAATGCAGGGGAAGCGTTTGAGTGTTCTCCCTTTGCACAGTCCATCCGGCCGTTCTACTGGATTGATTTTGATCATTATTTTTTTAATATCCACCTTAACACGTAAATTAAGCATCAAGAAACCGCATAGCTGTCCGTCACGTTTGAAATACAGGGAAAGTGTTTGAGTGTTCTCCCTTTGTACAGTCTCTTATTTTTTCCCTTTTTCATTCATCTATATATATTAAAAAACTTTGCTAAATCTTTGGCAAGTCCGTCCGGCCTTTACACTGAACCGATTTTGATCAATCTTTTTTTAAACTATCCGGCTTAACACGTAGATGAGCCATCAATAAACCGCATTCCTCTCTGTCGAGTTTGAACTGAGCGAGAAGTGTTTGAGTGTTCTCCCCTATGTATTCCTTATGGGGAAATATTTATCATATTTCTCAAAAAGTTTGGCCAGTCCGCCCGGCCGTTCTACTGGACCGATTTTGCTCATTCTTTTTTTAAAATATCCAGCTTAACATGCAGATTGAGCATCAAGAAACCGCATACTTCTCCGTCAAGTTCGAACTGAGCGAGAAGTGTTTGAGTGTTCTCCCCTATGTATTCCTTATGGGGAAATATTTATCATATTTCTCACAAACTTTGGCCAGTCCGCCAGGCCGTTCTACTGGACCGATTTTGCTCATTCTTTTTTTTAAATATTTAGCTTAACATGTAGATTAAGCATCAAGAAACCGCATAGTTCTCCGTCGATTGCGAACTGAAGGAGAAATGTTTGAGTGTTCTCCCTTTGTACAGTCCGTGCGGCCGTTCTACTGGACCGATTTTGATCATTCTTTTTTTTAATATCCAACTTAACACGTAAATTAAGTATCAAGAAACCGCATACTTCTCTGTCACGTCTGAAATGCAGGGGAAGCGTTTGAGCGTTCTACTTTGTACAGTCCGTCCTGCCGTGCTACTAGAACGATTTTAATCATCATCTATATATTAAAAAACTTTGCTAAATCTTTGGCAAGTCCGTCCGGCCTTTACACTGAACCGATTTTGATCAATCTTTTTTT
>JAGDQP010027538.1:375-24905 GCA_022664845.1 Lepisma saccharinum
AATGAAATACTTTGGTACCATTTTCTTTAATGACGAGATATATAATTGATTAATTTAATATTAAAATATAAGATGGGTTGCTTATTTACATCGTATGAGTACAAAGCGATTAATATATCTCAACTTCTTGGCAAACTTATAACTTCTACAAGGAGATAATCTTGGTATTTCTTTAATGTACCTTCCCAGCATTCGCTTCCAAGGGAAGACGGAATAGAAATCGCAGTAATTTACAACATCGCTATAACAGCCTTTGAAACTCAATAAAACTTGTTACATCTTGACGACAAACTCCTTGCCATAACGGGTGACTGACTGACCCACTCAATTCTTTTCAGAAGACCAACCCACTCAATTCTTTTCAGAAGACCAAACCTTCACAAAAGTACCGTTCTCATCAGTACACATTCAAAAAAGAAAATTTGCTCTTCGGACTCATAACTTGTGACTTTATCTTGTCAAGCTCCATTATTCAGCACACGATAAGCAGAACTCTTTGTACGGTGAAATAACTTATTTCTCAAGATCATTAATATTCTGAAACTCTCTTTCAAAACTAACTCATCCCTGTGATAACATATATCCGCATCCCCAATAGTATGCGCCTCGTCGTACTCGAGTTGATGGTTCGAACATTTGAATGCTAAAACTGAACCTCACTTAACGAAGCATAAAATTGAAATCAAAATTCTCACAAATTATGTTCACAATAAAATAATTTATCATCGTCTGAAAATACTAAGTCCTGAGAGCTTCTAAATAATGTAAACTTAAGTTTCAGGGTTGTCTTTTTAACATTCACAGCGAAGCAAAAAGACCCGCTTGACGTTTCAATTCTCGTCTTCCGAACCGGAGACGTTTAATTTTAGCTCTTAGCAGAGCATCTTATAAACTTATAACGAATCTGGCAACTTATTAATATATCTTAACGGCAGTCTTAAATTCTAGCCAACTAGAGGATATCCCGGAAAAGAACTCAGGCTATACGCTTGTTATATATTACATATAATAAAAACTAAAGGCGTAAAAAGAGCCATTTGTGAGGGATATAAAAGCACTGAATGGTGTACAGGTCTTGTCAAGACTACAAGAAAATTTTTTTTTGCAGACATACTTTTCTTAAACAATTCGCACTAAAAAATAAAATAAAAATAATTTTGTTTAAACATGACTATAAAGAAAAGCATGGGGCGCGCCAATTCAAGAATTTACAAAGTGACTATATATGAGAGCGCGCCCCAAGCTTTTCTTTTTGTTTATGCATAAACAAAATTATGTTTTACTTTTTAGTACGAATTTTTTAAGAAAGTATGTCTTTAAAAAAAGTTCTTTTATTATTTTTTTGCAGTTATTTCGATGTTCGAATACATTTTATCAAGCTAAATGTTTTGTGATCCAAATCCTAAAGTGTTATGCAACCAGTCAAACCCAGGATAGTTGCAGGCTAGTATGTATTTTAGGATAAAGAAGTCCATATTAAAAAATATTAAAATATGCTTTTAAAATATATAAATATTATTGATTTACGTGTAATTACTTTGTTTGCGTCGATAAAGATGCGCGCGGGCGTAGTTGAGGTGTGAACGACATCTGTCATATTTCTAAACACAGCAATAAACTGTACACTTCACGGGTACTTACTGATGCTTAGTTTCGGTCTGTATATAAGAAGAAGTCATATACTAATTTCAACTTTATCCTACTAGCTAAGGAAAATTTGGCTGCTTGGGATAGTTGACAAAATTCAAACTACATTTTTATTATTTTATTTGATATAGAAAATATAATGGATATTCCACGAAACGATCTTTCTTATTCGAGTTAAACTTAGAGTGATTTGAGCATTTTATATGAAACAGCTCTCTTTTACACA
This sequence comes from Lepisma saccharinum, assembly GCA_022664845.1. NCBI lineage: Eukaryota > Metazoa > Arthropoda > Insecta > Zygentoma > Lepismatidae > Lepisma > Lepisma saccharinum. The sequence goes on from JAGDQP010027538.1 coordinate 2,249, forward strand.
TACCTCTCTGATCAACACTAAGAAGTATCTGGTTAGAACCATTCTTATCTTCTTGCACTGGGCGAACGTCGGTATTAGCACTTATATACGAGTCTCTTTCATCTCTTGTCCTGGCACGAAGGTCACTTATTGTCACTTTACACAAGTCTGTTCTCTTCTTCTTCTTACTTTATATAGGCTAATGTGTGATATATTTTATTCTTGGCTATTGTCTGGAAGATTATATCCTACTCTGGTATCTATTCTTTGAACAGTGTTCTTGTATGGGAATTTTTATTCTCACATGCTGTATTTTTAGTTCAATGTAATTTTCGTGTATCACTAAGAAGATAATTGTCTTTTAAATTCAATTCTGTTATGAATAAATCACTTTGTATATTTCATACATTTTACTTGTTTTGATATACTAAAACTACTATAAAATATATAGAAATATATGAAAGTAACAATGGGATATTGTATTGTTACCCGACTTACGTAGCTGTGCAAAATTTCGTTATTCTATGACATCTGAAAATGAGTTAAATTAACGTTCCAATATTTGAGGACGCCTGGAATCATTGTAAACTAAAGGCAAGGATGTAATGAATGAAAATTGGAAGTCAAACTGGACCTCCTGCCATAGGCTATATTGAGGATTTGGAAATATGTGTCCAGTATTGACATGTGAAATAGAAACATTTAAGCATAATTTCGGTAATTGTGGGTTTAATTAGTGCTAAGGAAGGAAAGGGGGTCTCTAAAGATAAAAAGGAACGTTTGACATAGGAAAAGATTAACCTAAAATTTAGGATCCTTCCACTGTTGAGAGACCATTATTAATAATGAACAAGTGACGATCTAAAAACATAATGGATGGTGACTTTAATGATAAGAAAAGTCATATAATATTTTTTTTTCGAACAATGGAGCTACTTTCAGATTCTTTTATATAACAAAAGACAGAAAATAGACATGAGTTGAGTTGATAGAAACGTGTATTGATCTGCTCGAATGCTTTAGAGAAGTCTTGATAGCCTCGAAATTCTTTTGCTTGAAAAGTAGTGGTCATTCGCTTTGTTGGCCGGCGACACAGACGAACGATACATGGAAGTCTTTGACGCCATCTAGCTTGACTCTGGCTCGATAGTGCTTTTTTTTAAGAAAAAAGTTTTTCTTCGAACCAATGTTTCCCTAGAAGCGATCTCCCATATGTCACCTAATTCAATAGTGCTGTTCCCTAGCTGAGAAGAATGTAGAAACGGGAGAGTATAACCCAAGGCTACGAAGATAAGGGATAAAGGTCTTAGGATGCATCAGTAGGTTCCTGCATTCATATCTCTCTCTCTCTCTCTCTATCTCTCTGAAAAGTGTATATGTGTGTGTGTGTTCCATAAAAGTGGGCGCTGTTTCGGACTCTACAAATAGTTGAGTGAATTTTTATAAAGTCTTCTTGCTATAACAGAACTGATAAACCTATATTCTTTTTGTCTATTAAAATTTTCAGATACTTTCATGTCACTTAAATTCAAGATGGTGGAGTATTTGAAAGATTCAATAGTAGCTAGAAATGATTTTGATTTTCTTTCCAAGGCAGACATTTGGTGGATAGAGTGGTGTCAATTCATTGTCTTGGAAAGGGATCCTGGGTTCGACTTTCGGTGTGAAACTCATTGACGATAGTGTTTCAGCATTCCGTGCTTAAAACGGCATTTTGATCCAATGCGTGACAATGGCAAGGGACCATTGATTCACCTTGCCAAGAGACCTCCGGATTATAAGCCTTTTCTGACGTATACAGAAAAAAAACTTGAGTTGCAAACAATAACAATACATATTTTGATTATATCCTGAATCAGGGAAAAATGTTAGTAATCCTGCACATATTTCAGAATGATTTTTTTTTCGAAAATGTTTGTGTAATGGAAAAATAACAGGTGTTACATAATGCTTCTACATGCTCCGTGCTTAAAGTCATTATATAATGAAAATATGTCTACGTCATTACATTCAATCTCTGATAAGATGAAATAAAATAAATTTGTATGAGTGATAACAGCACTATGGCTTACGCCCGTCCCGACAATCTATGACTGAGTGATGAAGTGTATAATTCATGTATTTTTCTCGACGGATGCTCCCATTGAGTAGCGGTTAAAGCGGTAGACAGCAAGTCACAAGATTCCACATTCGAATCCAGCCGCAGACAAAGTGAAAATAGTTTCAAATGTACCTGAAATGGGAGGAGAGGGTATCTTTTCAAACCGTAGAAGAAATATCATGAAACTAATGGTCCAAGTCAAACAAAAGATGTATACTAAAAAAATAACTTTTATGCAAGGTTGGCAACACTGAAAAACTTGAAATTCTGCCTCGTATAATATGCACCATACTGATGCAAATATACTCTCATAAGCAACATGTTCCCTTCATGTCTCCTTTCTGATTTATCGTGAGTTTTTAATGGCAGGGGGTACATTGGATGCTCCAAGTTGGAAACCCTGTATTTCAGAAACGAAACGGAATAGGACCCATGTTTCATATGAACTTATTTTATTGTTTTGATGTCAGGAATTCGTCGGTGAAGTTTGTCACACATATTAACACACCCCATGTATATTGATACTTTATGATATATAGGGTGTTTATGGACTACACCAGACGACAAACTTCTGTAGGTGATTCCTCATATAAACAGGATGAAAGTTCCTATGACAAATTTTCGAAATTTGCATAGATTTTGAAGCGACAAACCTGCCAAAAGCGTGCGAAAATGAACGTTAGAGCATCATATTTCTAATACCATGAACAGTAGAGCTGATGCTGTATGGTACTGTCAAATACTTCAAATCTGTACTATCAAAAAATGCATATTTTAAAATTCCGCAATGGTTACGCAAGGGATTCCCCCAAAAGCATTAGGGAATTCCCAGAAATCCTCTGAAGTAAAGATGGATTAAACTAAGCACGAATAGGACGATTTTCCACTAGGAAACAATAATTTGTTTGCTTCAAGTCGATATCTCAATTAGAGTCTATACGCCGAACAATTTTGTAAAAGAATGCGTGGTTGCATAATAAGAAGGAGTAAGAATTGCATAGTTTCATCGAACGTTTTATTTATTTGTTATATAAAAAAATATCATTGCCCGACTGGATATTGGGGATAACGTATGTCATCTTTACTCATACCGGAAGTCGTTTAATTCATGCTCATTTCGACCAACCTCTACTTCAGAAATATTCCGGGAACCCTTACTTTCTTTGGGGAATCTTCTTAGATACCTAAAGACCACAAATAAAGTTCAATGCAACTCTTTATGGAATCCCTTGCACGCTTATTGCAGAACTTTGAAATAGAATAGCTTTTCTAAGCATTTTCAAATAGAATAGCTTGAAAGTCTTTGATGGTACTATGCCGCATCAGTTCTACTGTTCGTGGTGTTAGAAATATGAAGTTCTAAAGTTCATTTTCCCACGCTTTCGGTAGCCCATAGCTCCAAAACTATGCAGATTTCCAAAATCTGTCAGAGTAACTTTCGTCTTGTTTTGATGTGAGGAATCACCTCCAGGAGTTTCTCGGTGCGGTTCATAAAAACCCTGTATATAGACTGAAATTAGTCATCACATTGAAAGTACCAAGAGCACATTAATCACTTTAAAATATGACATAAGGAATTCATTGTCGGTAAAGCAACTATGATAGTAATAGAGATCTCCGAATTCATGTCTCGAATTTTTAGTTTATAACGGCGGTCACACCACCATGTGACGTCATACCTCGCCATGCACAACACATTCAGACCTGAGATTAAGTAACTAACTTTGTGATGAAGTAATATGGCGGCTGTGGGTGTAAACTGCACTTGAACCTTGGAAATCATCATTCAATTATACAAGTAACTAACTACAAAACGTGTTAAAGATTTTTTTTTTGCCTAATGTTTTTAAAAAATAGAATGTTTTTTTGATAACACCATGTAAATGTCAAACATAGTTCTTGTTTCCTTGCCTTATGCATATTGTAAATATGTATAACTAATTCTAAAGCTTATTAGAACTCATAAGTTCATCGACGCAGCAACAAATCTTCGGCATTAGATTCTATCCTAATCAAGTTCAAGCCAGTTTTCATCACGAATAGTAACCCCTTGAAGATCTTTTCTAATATTGTCATCTAAATGACGCATCGATCTTCTCAACAGCCTCTTTCCCTCTGGCTTACCATTCGCAATGGAATATACTCTTCGTTTCCTTCCAACCGAGCTACGTGGCCTGCATGTATTAGCTTTCCTAATTTCATTATTATTTTAATATCGGGTGAAGCGTATAGTCTGGAGTTTTTCATTATGTAGTCTCCATTCCCCAACCATTTTGCTCCGTCTACCTCGTAGCTGTAGACTATAATAGAATTTAGATTTCATCTAGTTTAAAAACAAATTGTAATGCAATATTTGAATGTTAAAAATCTCATTTATTTATTGTGGACATTTCAGGAAAACTGACGTAATAGGAGCGGCGTTTTCTAATGCATATTAGATGGAAATGAACGCTCTATACGAAGGAGATTGCATTCAATATGTGCATCCTTTCAGCCCGCTGTACTTTTAATAATCAGAGTGATGGCTACTCAATCCGCAGGAAACCAAACACCCAAGCAATGTCAATACGTACACGCTATGAAATCAAACAGACAACAATCAACTTGTCAACATTCCTTTCACATAGCGACTGTTGCGTGCTCAAGATAACAATATCAAGTGTTTGACAGCGTTCTGTTATTTGAAACATGCAGACATTTGAATTCCAGAGGATTTGTTTATTACAACAGTATCCGCTCTCTAAGCGGAAACAGTTCTTCTCTAAGCCTTTACAGGACATATGAAGGGGGCGAAAAGATCTCTTTGAGAATACTTTTTTTAGACATTTATAAATGTAATCTAAGTATGTACAGAATGGATTGAGGAAAGATGGTCTAGAGACGTTGTCGAGCAAATTAAAAGAAACAGAACAGCAAAACTTTTACACAAATGTGTAATGAACATTCATGCTCTTGCTGACAGAAGTACTTGAAGCTAAACCTATATACAATGGATATATGGTACTTGCAACTGACATATCAAATATTCATCTTACCCTGACAGATGCCTTATCATTTGGGGAAATATATCCAATATATTATAATTAAGATATATGGCAATAATAATGAAATTAAAATGTGAAACTTCTTGTGTACATAATCTGTATTAATATGAGTAAAATATATGAATAAGTACCGATATATTTCCACCATCTGAGAAAATATTTACTTTCTCCACCTTGACAACATCTGCCTAAAAAAGAAGATTTTTCTCCCTTAATGTGGCCAACATAGACTCTCAAGTACAAATTTCCTTGTTTGAGTATATTCTATTCAAGAAGAATAATTCAAACAAATGAGGGGATAATCAGAAAATAATGAAAACAGTCTTATTTAATGCAGTGCGTTTAGGTAGTGGGCACCTATCCCCCAACCTTCGGGATAAGACGCCAGTTCACCTGGTTCCCGCCATGCTCATGGATTCTTTGTGAAACAGTCTAATGAAGTACTTGACAGTCAAAACTAACCTATTCAAGAGCATTTTCTACTCGTTCATAGAGTTTAGCCTGATCCTAAACTGTTTACTAAGTATAGGATAGGAAACTATTCTTAGGCTAAAATACAAACTTTTTTTTTCAAATGACTTCGTCTCCACGTGACAAATTACCCAAACACTCACTATAACCCCTTAGATAGTATTCTGACTAGTTCTTTCACACCATACAAGTTCTCCATGTAGGTTCGTAGCAACCAGGATTTTCAGTTTAGGGGGGCGGGGGTGTATAGTCAAAATTGGGAGGGTGTAAATGAAATTTTGCACAGTTTCTATCGATCTTTGATCGTTAAAATTTTAAAGTACAGGTTGCTCTTGACAATTTGAGGGGAACACCCCCCAACAGGAGGAGTCTGACAGAATCACTGGCATCTTCCCTCAATTTACTCTTTATAATAGGTAATAATTTCACACACGATTATTCGCAAAGTATTAAGAGAAATTCCAAAATAATATTTTTGTAAACCGGACTTAAAGACGTTTTAAATTATGTTATTTCACGCATGTTATATCATTTGTTTAAAAAAAAAGAAAATTAAGATTGTGACCACTAGATCGCAGCAAATGAGGCAGAACGCTTAAATTTATTACAACGATGCATCCTCTTGAGAATATAATTAACATGTTTCAAAGTTTTCCAAAGTAACTAGCTTGTTACAAATCAAACAGTGAAAAGTTTTTGTAAAGTCATTTTGTATTTCAGTATATTTATAATATTATTTTTTCTTTCAGTATGAAAGTAGAAGAAACACTTGAAAATAAAAAACCTTCTCCGTAAATACGATGTTTTCTTACTCTTTGGATTTTACCAAATATCGAAAAATTGGTTATCAATTTGGTTTCAGATTTGCTCTTCCACATTTCCCACACGTTTAAATAACAACTATTGATTTATAAGCAAAGGTGGTTTTCATGGAAAATGAAATTTATTTTCGCTTCTTTTCTAAACACAAAATGGAGAGGAAAGATTCACAATAGAATTTACCAAATATCAAAAGAAAAAGAAATGGAACACAATAGCTAACAATAGGTTGTTAGAGAACTAATCAGATATATCGAATTGAGTATATCGATGTCAGTACCCGCTGTTCATTCGGTTTGACGTATTGGCCTTATCATAAAATTACGTATGTTTTATTCTGACAAAAAAAGGGACATATTTTTTTCTATTTAATGTATTTTCCCGACTGGCCTGTTCGATTTATTTATCTTTTTTTTCATCCTGAGACGAGAGATCCTCCCCCAGTGGGAATAAATACACTCAGAAGAGATGAACCTAAAAACCACATGTATTTTTCTGTGGGTGGTGGCGGTTTGAGAGAGACGGGGAAAGGGATAAGCAACCTACATGGCAGAAAATTTATGGACGATTTAAAAGACAGAAACACATATGGATTGGAACTTCAATGCATATGTATTTTCTTCCTCTCGAGCCGGAGATATTGGAAAAAGATCATACCAACCTTCTGGTTTAGTTGAAAGGAAACTACTTAAGTGAACGCAAGATAAGTTTACTTCAGAAAATGGTAAAGTTTCTTACACATGCTGAATGGAGACATGGAAGTGATGTCTATGTTGAATGTTTGCTGTGTTAAAAAAAAAGTAATTTCGTTAATTAAAACGTTGAATTTCAAAGGTTAAATATGTCCAAGTATCCATGTTTTGAGATATTTTATAAAAGTTTATAGCTGATAAATTTGATCACCAACGATCATTCAAAGCGTATAAATTTACACTGCAATAATTAAATTTAAAAGTCCAATGATAATACGACTTTTGTGAGAAATGTTGCATTTTGACGTACAGTACAACTGTGCTGAACTAGAGAGCGGTTCCAACATACTTATACACTTTCCGTATCGGAATATTCTGCTGTTAATTGTAACGCATGAAGAATAGTCTGGCAGAACTAGTTAAGCTCTTCTGGTATGTAGAAAATGATCTTAGCTACATCTTGTGGCGATAGTGTGTGAAGTATGTTCCGGACAGTTTTCTTTTAATTATATCACCATTATATTTGTTGATGAAAATAACAATTTGCCTATTTCAATTTATTGTCTACCAAAAGTAGTCTTATTTCAAATTATGGATTCAGTTTTAGTATCTCTATTTCATTTCTTACACCTAAATTACTTACCGTACTGCTTCCTTCGTGGCTTCGAGTAAGCATTCGGAACGCGGCGGGGAGTTCCACTAATGCAGGTATTCTAACTGATGTATACATATTTAGTTGGACTTTCCCCATTGTCTTAATCATTTATAGAATAGGTATCTTTTGACTACACTCCTACGATATTTCTACTACGTTCCGAGATAGCTTCTCTCTTATTCAGATTTTTTTTCAGTTGTCTGTGACGGGATTCGAACCTGGAGCACTGCGGCTTTTGGTCCGTCACTCTAGTCACTACGCTATGGAGTAGTTAATATTTTACTATTTCTTTTATGTTACGAGGTCAATTTTGTTACCTTTTCTGAAGTTGGGGCACCTATATGGGCTTGATTACGATACTACGGTGACTGTTTGGGTCTTGTATGAGAGTTTCTTTTTATTATTCTCTATTTTGGGTATTGTTCTTGGTGTAATATGTTGAATTTATCCCATTGTGCCGTATGATCCTCACTCTATAGGTGTTCAGCTATTTTGGATCTATCAAGTCCCCCCCCCCCTTGAGTGTTTTACTAGTGTTTCTCAATTCTTGTGATCAGATGCCATCTTGTCTGTCTCATACATTTTCTCCCACATTCGAACAGTTTACTGTATGTGGAATCTTTCCTGTCGTAGGACAGATTCTTCGGCTTTGTTGTGGTAACTATGCTTCTGAGTTGAAACTTGGAACTTCGCTCATGTTGTTTTTTTCATTTTTCAGATCCTGGGTATATATGGCATGCTTGTGTTTCTTGGCCTTACTCATCATCTCTGTTTTGGATTTGATTTCAGTCTGTTTGATGTTTTCTCATGATATGTTGTGGGTATACGTTCTGCGATCGTCTCTGAAGAGGTATCTCTTGCAGCAGATCAACTTGGTTCTGTTTACCAGGCAACGAACTATTGCTTTCTTTGTACTGGTAGGATGGTTTGAATTGTATTGTAGGTATCTGTCGTGTGTCTTACCTTTCTGATGTAGTTATTTAATTGTGTTTGTCGATTTGCTCTGATACGAGCTGCAAGAACTCACAGTTACAATGTGACAGAGTTGATAACCACAATAAGTCGTAAGAGAAGCTATCAAATAGACTGATACCAACTAAAAAACAAAGATAGATTATAATTAAAGACTGAACATAAACATACCGTGTATACCCAGGATAAGCTGAATTGGAGTGAAGTTCGGATTCTCGCTGCTATCAGAAGTTCTATCTACTATATTTGGCCGAGTAGGTATCTTCCGCATGGGGCAATATTAAAAATAAGGAAACGGGACGCGACTTCTTTGTCTTGATGACGACTTGCGAGTGTGCTTGTTAGCGTTTCCAATCCCCTTACTGAACAATTGCGCAATACAAAACAACTCCATATTTCAGGCACTGAATTTTAAAAATGATGCGATTAGCTCAATAGCTTTAACCACTACAGCCTGTGTTATTTACAATGTATTTGTCCCTCGTGTATTAGGAGGGACAATAGAATTTCGCGACTCGCGAATTGTCGAAAGTTTTACAAACTCAAAAAGTCACACGGACTAGAGAGAGATTGTGGTTACCATTTTGTGAAAATGAGTGCTTTTTAACCCACAAAATACTCGTGCAATTGGGATATTATGCTTCCATCCACGAATTATAATATCTACGTACGAAATTCTATTATTTTGATTCATTTAGTCACGAAAATAATGGCTAAATAATTGAGAAAATATATTCGTGTACAAAAATCTATCATCGGACTCGCGTAGCACGGAGAATATTAGAAACTAATGCATAGATGACTGCAAATTTGCGATTTAAGTTTCAAATACAGAATTTGAGAGGTATTTTTTTCTTGAAAGTTTTCGTGTGTGTTGACCAACAATTGAACAAGTTTGACCATGACAGATTCGAACAAGTTTGGCCATGACACATGCCTATGATAAATTCAGTTGAATGATTAAGAAATAAAATTCCTTCATAATTGTATATGTGAAGTGTTTATTAAAATATTGATGCTTGGTTTTGCAAATGTGGTAGATTATGTGAAAACAAATTTACCCTTGTACTCAAGAAATTTTACCGCCCCTCTGCATTAGTTAATAAAGTTGGAAGAACATTTAACCCTGTTTTATATTTTCTTTTGTATTATCATATTACCACTTTAATATTTTGGTTATTTTTTTTTTCGTAGTACAGCTACGCAATTTCTATACATACTTTCAGAGAATCACTGCTGTACATTAACTAATAAAGGACTTAAAGTTCTCAAAATATCATTATTAGAAGTGACGACTATATGTACAAATATTTTTAATTTTATTTATTATTATTTTAATGCAAACAGCGTTTCTCCGAAACATGAATCACGCATTAGAATGTAAAAAAGCATGCTTTTGTTTCTTCTGGTACATTTTGTGAATATTTTAATGGAGCATGAACATTATGAATGGAAAGTTTTCAACAATACAGAAAGAACTGTTGTATACAAAATGCCATTACTAAAATGAAAGGTAATGGACGTTACTACTCCATGAGAACGTAGAAAAATATGATAATGTCTTGGCTGGTATTTTGTTAATATGTTCTCATTAGAAGGAAAATTGTTCTATATATGGTTCTTTTCTCTTCTCTTTTCAACTTTTTTTCCCAAAACTCATTGTCTACATTATACTTTTATTCTGAGCAGTAACTAAAAAAGAAAATTGAATATTTCTGTTGTGTGTGTGTTTTTTTCGCCATCATTATGAAACAAAATAACGTTTTATTTCCTGGTTTCTTGTTTGCACACAATGTTTGCACAAACCATAGAAGTGCGTCTATGTTCCTCTCCATTCTCCTCTCTCTTTTCTTCTTTCCCTCCCTGTGTGTATGTGTGTGTGTGTGGTGTGTGTGTGTGCTACATTTCTACCCATTTCCATTTGAGAAAATAATAAAACCATAGCAGCAGAACACTCGCAAAAGCTAATGCAATGTCAATGTTTCAAAGGTCTGCCCAAGTATCTCATTGTAATTAAAGATTATAATATGGCTTGAAATTATTTTTAATGGTAACAATATCCTTTCCGACTTTACAATGCTAAATATTAAAAAAAAAATCCTAATAAATAAGGATAGTAGAATTTTTTGAATAAAAATGTTTAAATTTCTTCAAGGTGAAAATGTAAAAAAAATCGTTAGTACATCATAAAATTCCCTGAGTGCAAGAGTGAATATTTTGAGTAACTCAAAACTATAGCCCCTATATAATAGTTTCCAACGGCATTTTAAAACTTTAGAAATAAACCTTGCACAAATGTATGCTGTTAAAAATTTATATAAAGTGCATTTCTTTTGAAATATCAAGCGTTTTACTAATACTGCTGATTATATATTTATTAATACCCGATTTTTCACTTACTTCTTTCACATTTGCAAAGCCAATGCGCAATGAATACCCTTATGATCATATAGTTCATAATTTTACCGCTAGATACCATACCATGTTCGCTAATTTCTGCCATCTATGAACAATTCCAGTGTACTACATTCTAACATTATTCGTGCTATACGAGACTCATAATAGATTTTTGAATATTAATTATCCTTTTTCTCGATTGTTTAGGCATTATTTTCGTGAATCAATGAATAAATAATATGGTCTAATTTCTTGTATAGAGCTCAGAATTCGTGGATGGAAGCAAAATGTTCCAAATTTTGCGAGTATTTCTTGACTTAAAAATCAAGTTTTCACAAAATGTTAACGACCATATATCTACTCTATGTGATTTATTGAGTGTTTAAAATTTTCGTCATATTCAGGGGGAAATTGAACTAGTATATTTCTCTTACCAAATCTAACATGCAGTACGCCAGCGTTCTACATTCTAGGCTTGCCTCTTGATTTGCTTGGGTACTAATTAACCAAGATGTGATACTATACTTCGTCCACAGGTTTATGATGGATGAACTTCGCGCGAGCGATATCCAATGAAATATCTTCTGACGTAATCGGAGAGATTTGTTTCCGTTCGTGTTTTCCTCTTACAAAATTTTAGTCTACTTCCGCAGAATCTGCGTTGGGTAGATGAAGCATGAAATAAAACGCTACGATGTTGCCGCATCTACGCTTAGTAGTTTCAGCTCACTGTGGCAGGTTGCAACTGCATTCTCGTTACTGCTAGTGTGAGTGATACTTCGCAACAATGCTCCAGGGACAAGACACTCACACTTCCACAGCTTTAAGAAAACTGCTGCTTCCTCACTCATAGAATCAATGACCCCAAAATTTATCCCTCTTATGGACAGCCGTATCCCAGTTGTTTTAGTTCTTCAAGGTTGCCCGCTATAAGCTCTTGAACAAAGTATAAAATGCAGAGCTTCGATGCGAGCCATTAAACATGGCGGACGGCGTGTCATGTTTGATAAATGAAATAGAGAAATTGCACTTATAATGCGATTAGTGCTCCTGGTCTCTCACCAGGTTGGAGTTACTGGCCACCCACCAGGTGTCCTGCCAGGTAGGAGAATGTGCACCAGATGTGGTGCATGCCGGAAATATTCCGGGGCGAAGCAAAACCAATAGTGTTGCATTACAATTATCAGAGGGATCTACAAGGGCTAGGAGAATGTAACGCCAAGTTGAAGGGGGATAACCTCGTTAAGGCTCAGAAATGTTAAGGAAGACATTCGGGATGTTTACCTTTACGCAAAATCTAGACCAACATCAGAAACCGCGTTGATAAATACTAGAGAAATACACAACTTTATAATGCAATCAAATGTATTGGCACAATAATAACACTAAGGGAACTACTATCATGATTTAACTCAAACAAATAAAACTGTATTCGAATAAAAATTTCGTCAAATTTACTATACGTTAGTAATTTTTATCTACGTCATTACGAGATAAAAAGCAAAAAGGCTATGTACGGTATGCACTTTTCAGACAAGATTTTACTTGATTTAAATATAACGGTACTAATAATAATACTTCAAACTGAAATTTTCTTGGATAAGCGGCTAATAGTACTGCAACCAATCTAACCTCTTAGTATTGCTGGCTTGCATAGCGATTAGGATAAAATCAACATATCTTGCACCCTGGACAGGTAGATGTGCTGTCACAAATATCAAGAACGCCTTCCTTAGCTAGCACTCATCCAAGGCAAGGATGAGAAAGGAAACTGTCAGAGCTTTAGTCTAGGTTCTATCAAGACATTCGCCCGGTGAAGATGAGGGAAAACCCTGGAAAAGTTCAGACAAGAAGTTGGAAAATGCATATAAAAGTTGGGCATTAGGATAGCGGGGAAATCGAACTCTGAGCTCTCAATTGGGTGTTGTACTAATTAATACAAGGAAAGAGAACCAAATTATGTGCATTTGATGTTTCCTTAACTAAGAACTTCACGTGTCTGTATGTCTATGCTTTAAGATGAGATGTCAACATCCGAGACAAATGATAAGAGAAATGTGATATTATAAAGCTATGATATCATTCAGAAAAAGAAAGGTACTTCAAAATTATATCTTTATTTAAAATTTATATCAAGCTTATACCAATAAATGTGTTTTCATTCAAACTGTTTTTAATTATTTAAATCCATCAAATTCCAATTCTCATTGTTGCTCCCAGAGGGTTTCCAACGAATAGCTTATCTTTAACGACTTCTCCCAGCATGCTTTACACCATAAGAACCTAAACTTGGGAAGTATTTTTTATTTAGTTCTCATATAAACTTTTTTATCTTTATATTGGTCTCCGTAGAGTTTTTATGAACAGTAGCCACATTTGATATCATGTTCTTCTTTACAGTACTTGCAACAGTTGTAGGTATCATTCATTACTGTACATTAAATTTTTTTTTTCACATTTTCAATCTAAATTGAGAAAAATATCCATCTCCTCTTATAAAATTTTTCCCTTTTAACAGTATTTGAACATTTTTATATACAAATTCTTGTACTCAAGTTAGGGAATTTTTCTAGCGTATAGAACAAAGAAGTTGTTTGAAATGGGAATAAAACCCAACTCGTCTTCGTGACAGCGTATTGTTTTTACCAACTAAACTAGGAAGAAAATAACACATTCGTTAATTTCCTCGTTTATACGGAAGAAGTTTGTTGTGGAAATGTAGTGTGTAAGTATATATTGTGACAAAAATGTGTTTGTAGAGCAATACTAGAAAAACAAATTACAGAAGGAATCTTTAACTTTAGAAAGGTGATAGCTTCTTCGTACACTTCTTGTACACATTAATAACACTTCTGAAGCAAATAAAATACCAGAAAAATTATGTACCAGATTCATAGAAAATGTTTATGAAAAATGTTAAACCAAAAATGTAGAATATGGCAACACTGAAATAATACCTCGCAGCATCAAATTTACTTATATAAAATACCGATTCAGTGTAGCCAGATTATGTATTTTTTCGAAGCTTCAAATTTCTCATTTTCTGTGGATCTGAATATAGAAAATGCAACAAAAATGTATTATTTCTTTTAAATATTATATGTTAAGTATCCAAAAGTATCCAAGTGTTAAGTATCGGAGGTATCGAGTATATTTATTGACACTTGGTAATTATGCTACTATACCTACATAATAAAAGTGTCAGAGTATATGACAAAAATAAAAGTTATTTACCATTATTTTGCATCGTTTGTTGGTCACATGACATTTTAACCGAGCGGCCGTTGTTCACTTGGTAGAACGTTGGCTTCGCATTTGGGTGGTTCTGGGTTCGATATCATAGACCAACCGTCCTGATAGGGTTTTCCTCAGCCTCACCACGCAAATGCCGTGATGGTACCTTCAACTTAGCCCCTGGCCTACGCTTTCCTTTCCCCTACTCTATCCCGGCCTGAACTATAGTTGCCTAAAGGCAATAAATAAAAACATTATAAAATATAAGTTATTTTTCTTCACAAGCTTCCATTAAACTATTCAGACTGTCGATTGTATGTCTTTTATGTTAAAGAAATAAAATAATTGGCGATCTATTTACATAGATACGAGGAGAAGTCAGAAAGTAAGGTTCCCTAACTAATATCTAATTTTAAATTCCAGATATTGAGCTTCTTCTTGGCTGACATTAAGTTCAGACCTTGTCTACTAGATGGCAGAAGTTTCCGTTTTCAATGGTAATCACATGACGGGAATTCAGTAATAATCACATGACTGTGAGAGATGAACAAAACAAGGGCTGTCCTTCTATGTCAGAACACATTTTCCCTACAATTGAGGAGATTTTACCAACCAATCGCAGAGTGACACTTATTGAGAAGGAAGAACAGTCTATTCTTCTCACAGTACAAAATCTGTGACAGTGTGCACGAAAGTTTGGAGCTACAGAGGAGAATGTAGAAAATGTGTTCTTAGAAAACTGATAATTCACTCACACAATATATTGATCATTTTGAATATGTGTTATGAAGGATTTATGGGCATTGAAACTGGAAACTGCTGCCCCCTAGCAGTCAAGGTTTGAACTTCATCTCAGCCTAAAAGCTGTTCAGTATTCCGAATATAATAATAATTAGGGAACTTTAATCTTCCACAATTCTTGTAGATCTGCTTACTTGTTGTTGTTACTATTAATCTAAATTTATGTCGTTTCTTTAAATTACCTCTTCATATGCAAAGAGTCCTGGCGCTGGAATTAGAGAAGAAGAAAAAGAAAAGAGCGATGGAAGAAGTTCAGATACAAGAAAAGAAAATTAAAATTATTGACAACCCGAATCTCGTTTCCGTTTTTGTATGAACGAAAAACCTCAAAATAAATTTAGCCAAAAACTAAAAAAAAAAAAAAAAAAAGTAATAAACGCATGGCAAGAACTTAACTTATGTGAGGCATTCAAAGACATTGAGAATAACCCTCAGAATTAATAATAAAAAAACTACTGAATAGCTTCCTAACGAAGTGACTTGCTCAAGAAGCCATCAGCAAACGGAAAAGACGTGCGTTTTTTTATTTACTTCTTACGCCACAGTAGATTTTGAATTTCAAACTACTCGTACATTTCCACATTCCCCCCCCCTTTTTTTGTGAACGTTTCATTTACTTTTTATATGCTTGATAGTGAAGTGTGTGAGTGTTTGTGTGTACGCTTACGAGATTTCCGGCAGTAAACACACTCTGCAAGTATAATAGGATTTATTTATTTATTTTTTTGCTAAAATTTCATATCTGGAGGTTTCCAAGGCTGCTCGTGGCAGCACAAAATCAGTTTTGACAAATGTTTAAAACGCAAAAGTAAAGGAAAAAATGTGGAAAACTGATTTAAAAAAATACTTGCTTTCTAAAATTACATAAAAAAGTTAAACAAAAAATAATATAATATTCAACGGTAGGGTTTAGGCAGTCATAAGATCGTCTAGAGTACGGTAAAGCAAAAAAAGGTTTTAATATGGAATTTAATTCAAAAGTACGTATTTCACGTATTTCAAATTCTATGTCTTACTTTGTATACTAAGTACATTTTCTAACATATTATTGCGGAACATGATTTTTTTTTTAAATATAGAACTAATTATCTCACTTTGTACAGCTGTGTTTACGCCTTCCTAGCTTTCAGATAAAAATTACTTTGTTTTACAGTTTTGAAAATCAAGTATTCCTTTTTATTTACTTTATATTTCAATGCTAATAAAAATATTATTTTTTTCTACTTCATCTGAATATAAAATATGAAAATGGACAAATATTTTATCCTTTTTTTATGGACCCTACTTTCGCTTTAAATCATTCATTTAGCTGATATCTATTTGCAAGTTCCACCCAATTCGGTTGTATATCAATCAAAAAGAAAACATGTTACACCCACACTCATACACACACAAAGACACAAGCGTACACATATGGGCATACGAATAGTCCGTGACAGACACTCATAATTCTATACAAGCTTATACGAACCATCCGTGTAACAATCCACTGAAACGAATATGCATTAAGGGTAGCGAGGGACGACATGTATCTGCATATATGTATTCCCTCTCGCAATGATAAATAACTGTGTCGTCTGGGCATTCTAGTACCGTATCTCTTGTATTTCTTTTTTTTTCATTACCAGATTTGTTTTTTCTTTTTACAAATAAATTAAAGCGTTATCCTAAACAGCTATAGCAGTTGTAATGTGATTTTGACCATAAATCCATTTTAATTAAAAATGGAAGTCATTTTGTTCCTGTGAGCCTTTCTTTATCTTACACGTTGCTTTAATAAATATTACTAATATGAAATTCCATATTTTTTAGATCAACGTTTTTTCGAAATGATAGTTTCTGTGAGAGATTTAAAAATTAAATACTGTAAAATCTATCAATTTGTGTGATACCTACGATTCATGCACATTTCATACTGCACAATATTTGGTATTTCCTTTTAGGCTTCAGCAGATAAAGTGTCCGCTATGCCCATCCATCTCTTTGTCTACAATTTTATTTATGGCCTTTAGGCATCTAAGGCTTAGGCCGATTTGTCTACAATATTCAACTCAGAATCTACTGGGGCCACGGTGGCTCAATTGATCGAACGCTCACCTCTGGTGCTATGTGGGCTTTGTGGTAGCCAAACACCACGTGTGTGGGTTTTCTCGAGGTGCTCCCATTTCCTCTCACTGTCTCATACGGTCTTAGTCATAGTTGACTAAAGATCTAAATTCAGAAACTACTAGGGCTATGAAGGTGGTTTAGATGTCGTGAGACAAGTTCAAACCCGAATAGTTCATCCAGATCGGATGAGCGGGTCACCAGATAGGGGGCATTCGATTTTCCCATATTAACTTTAAGCTCAGAAACCAAGCCGTCGTAGCTCAGTGGTAGAGCGTTGCCGTAGCATTCAAGAGATCGTGGCTTCGATCTCAGCGGCCGACCATCCTGACTAAGGTTTTTCCATGGTTTTTCCTCAGTCACACCAAGCAAATATTGGAATGGCACCTTCAACATAGACCCTTGCCGAATCCTTTCCTATCCCGGATTGAACCTTAGATGCCAAAAGGCCATAAATAAAATTCACATTCACTCGCATTTAAGGCTCAAGAACTGCTAAGTTCAAGAAGGTGGTTGAAGCGTCGTTGGGAAGGTCTCGGCGAAACTTTTCAATGAATCATATAGATCATCCAAATATGAGCTTAAACGTGGCGGTAGCAAATGTTCACAGTTCCCCGACTAGATTCCACTACATTTGTTTAGTGGTATTTTGATTTTAACTTGGTAGTTCTAACTTAACGATTTTCTTAAGCTCTCAGATACAGATTTGCTTATGTGAGCTAGGTCAACTCTAATGGTACGATGACCCGATTGACCTGGTCCGAAACCTGACCCTAATAACCCGGTCTTGACTGGAGTGAACTGATTTGGGTATTACCCAAATGACCACATTTGACTTTGTTATAAGGCCATCCGATGATCGAATACTGATTAATGCCTCAGACCACACGAATACCTCAGTCGACGGTTATTTATTCACCGCTGGAGGTATTCTTATTCTTTCCGGGGATATGAGCATATTTCAATATACTATTACTATTATTAGGACTTTTTCGGCGTCGATTTTTTTGTGCTCTAAGGGTTAAACCCCTGTCTCGATCACCCCTCCTGAAAGAAACACTGTTCAAACGCAACACCAGTGCATAATAAGAAAAGAACAAAAATCTCTGTCTTGCCTTCCGGGTCATCGAGTCGAAATCGGGTCACTGGATCGAAATCGGATCACCGGGTCCCAAGCATAAACCCAGTGACCCGGTCGAAAACGTGATCTGATTGACTCGGTGACCCGTTCAGTTCTGCACCCAGTAGCAATGTTTTCATGGTGATCAATACAAGAGAACATTCCGAATAATACAACGATAAGGACCACTTAACAACAATTGAATCATATATTTTTAAAATTTATTGGTCTAAAGATTACATGTTTGGGGGGGAGGGGGATTGGAGAAAAAGTTTTGAAATGGAAAATTTATAACTGAGATAAATTCTATGGATGTTAGCAGATTCAATGGTTGAAAAGTGATTCTGAAACGAAAATGACCATACGGTTGTAGCTCAAATCCGATGCAAACATACGGCATCTGAATGAGCATGAAAAGATTTGGAGACCACCAAAATTGAAGCTGTTAAGGACCATAGGGAACGGAGCTAGGGAAGAGGAAACATTGAATGGAGGCAAAATTAGAGAAAGACAGGAATGACGGTGAAAGTGAATATTTTGCAAAGAGGGAAAGAAAGCCAACCAAAAGGAACATGCCAATCATAAGAAGGGCATCAAGGACTAGGAAAGGCCATAAACAGGGTTGCCATCTGGAACGCAGTGTTGCCAACTCAGCAGAAAGTTGAGATATCGGATATAACACAAGATAGCAATTCAGACACAATAAAAAGGAATAATCAACACGAAAGGACAAGGGTGAACAATAGTCGTGCGAGAAATGTTTGTGTGTTGACCACGTATTCATTCGTTACCTTCGCGTCAACTGCAGTTATTCCAGCTAAAGTACAACGGTGAGTATTGTTCTCTATTTTTCTATCTATTTGTATTCACGCGCGTCCGATATTCATGCACGATTATCATTCACCCTTTTCACGCATGTAGCCACAGTACTTCCTATTCATTCCTTTCTCTTGTGCCTGAATTGCTATCCTGTGCTATATCCGATATTTCAACTTTCTGCAGAGCTGTCAACACTGCGTTCCAGATAGTAACCCTATTTATGTCCTTGATGCCCTTCTTATGGTTGGTATGTTCCGTTTGGTTGGCTTTCTTTTCCTCTTTGCAAGATATTCTCTTTCACCGTCATTCCTGTCTTTCTCTAATTTTGCCTCCATTCAATGTTTCCTCTTCCCTTGTTCCGTTTCCTATGGTCCTTAACAGCTTAAATTTTGTTGATCTCCATATCTTTTCATGCTCATTCAGATGTCGTATGTTTGCATCGGATTTGCGCTACAGCGATATGGTCATTGCTATTGCAATATATAAAAATGTTTTGGTTAGTAAAAGTTGGGGGCTGATGCCCGTTTAAAAAAAAAATGTACAGAAACCACATTCATTTCCGTTTATTTTCCAATCATTTCCTTTTGTTTTCTCATTCATTTCTGTTTCTAAACTAACATAATTCTAGCTGTATACATTAATTATCAATTAAGTTCTAAAAAATTATAACACTGATTTATCAATGAAACAAAAGTCATCATCGCGCAGTAACTTTAGTCATGGCCTTGATTTACATTGTGTTCAGAGGACACTTTAAAGTCTCATCAAAGTATTATAAGTACTCGTCAGTCACATAACGCTTTAATTTTTCCAAAATCCTTAATTTTATTGCACGTCATGCAAATCGTTCCTGATGGATAAGCTAGTGTCCTTGGGGTAACTGATGCCCTTTTTAAAGAAATAAGGATTTACTGAAAAGCTTTCACTAATTGATTTATTCATTTCATTTTGATACCAATACGTGCAGTTATATCTGTATTTTCTACAACACTGCAAGAATTTAAAAAGGAAAATTCAATTATTTAGAACATCTGGTATATGGTTCTATACTATCAATGGACAGTATAGAATTATGCAACAGATATGATGAAATCCACTAGGTTTGGGGGTGCACATGTTCTATTGCACGAGTAGAGCACACCAACTGTAAGTTACGTGGGGTGGAGAAAGCGCAGAAGCAGTTAGTTACGTCACTGCGAGGAAGAGTATCGTCTTTTACAACAAAGAAAACGAGCATGGGAAAACCTAATCTTTTATCATGGTTGAAACGTCACTCGCATCCTGCAAGATCCCAGCATCTGAGTACGTTGGATATGTGATTTCCCATTGGTTTGTATAGACGCATTCTTTTGGAAATTTTTAATATATTCTGTATCTGTAAATTTATATGATGAAACTTTCGCTATATTCAAATGTTTGACATATCTATCTGTTTAGTTCAAATGTATTGGTCTTAATTACAATTACAAACTATATGATAACAACAAGAGACTTTCTAAATATCAAGAAATTATATGCAAAGACTTTCAAACGATCTGCTAAACCTCTTTGGAAGATAGTCTAATTTATGTGTAAAGTCTTTGATCATTATTATGTAGAAATAGCCGAATTGCCTGTAGATAATTTAGTATTCTTTGGGCTTCGACCCCGGTAACATCTCTTGGAATGGAAGGATAATAAAGCTAAATCATGTGAAGTTTTTATATAAAAAATATCATATGTTCTTTACCCACCTATTCATCATGCATGCTTAGTTAGCAGTTAGTTCCCACGTCTACTTCAGGTAGAAGGCGACAGTTACATGTATAGCTACAGACAGGACACCAATATACAGTATGGAATACGAGAACGTATATTGCTCATATGTAGAACTACCAGCCACAAGTCCCACAACATATATGAACCAGTCTGGGTACATGAGGATATAAGAACCCTGAGAATAAGAAGTAATTTTGGAAGCCAATAATTTGTATAAACTTGGAAAATTAAACCGACTGGGCTAGTCAATGACGTAACATGGTAGTAGATTTAATTAACTTGTACAGGCAGTTTAATTGATTGAAATACCATTTCTTTAAAATTACAGCTATTTATTGTGTTTGTTGTGAATATTGTTTTAGCGAAACTTCAAGACAATTTTAAATATCATTTCACTTGATAGGTCTTTCTGAACAGTTTCCTAACGCTTTATATGAAGCTTTTATATAAGTTTTTATTTTCGCAGAGAAGCAAGAAAGCATGACATGGGAACATCTAAAAAACACACACACACAATGAAACAGTCGGAGGGACGAAGAAAACGAAATTTTATTTTTTTGGTACAAACGTTAACAATTCTCTTGTTCACAATTTTACGTATAAGCACATTTCTGGCCTTCGCCCCCAATTCCCCCGTTGGAACCTCATTTGTCTAGAATCCGTTATATGCGCATAACATTATTTGGGAAGGTTTTTTTTTTTTCAGGCTATAATGTGTTGCATCATCAGGACTGAGAGCCACCTTGGGGCTTATTTCCAGATAATCTGGCTTTATGTGATTTCCTGCGTTTGTGCAGGGACAGTTTCATTACACATGAATGGGAAATTCTCTGTTCGCTCATTTTACTGTTTTGTGTCTCTAGAGCTTCGGTGTAAGTGGAAAGGGAAGGCAAAATATACACGACGAGAAGAAAATGAATTGTTTTTCATTCTCTCTTTTTTCATTCTCAAATTATTAGGAAATCATATTGTTACAATCCATTCTACTGTGCATAAGGGATGCATTTTTGATAACGTACAATGGCGACGCATTCTACTCTTGTATTAGAAATTAGGTTTTATGTTATTTAAAAAAATGAAAATTAGTTTATTTCTGTGTTCCGTTTCAAGTTCTTTGATAGTGTTGCTACCAAAATGATAGCTTATAATCCCATTAGTCCGTCTGTCTGTGTCCAAAGATCATGGGCGGATTTATTGGGGGGCATGGGGGCATTGCCCCCAGTCATTTCAGAATAATTATGAGAACCCCGGAATAGCTTCCACCCTTAAAGTAATTGTACCTCAAGGTCTCTCTGCTAAATCCTGAAGTGACTGGGGGGCAATGCCCCATGCCCCCTATAAATCCACCCATGCCAAAGATAAATCTCAGGAATCACAATGTGTAGAGAGATGCTTGAAAAGTCAGTAGAAATGTCTTGGCTAGACTAGCTCACAACTACCGGAAGCATCCTGATTGGTGCAGTGAGTCTGCACCAAAGCTGGCATAAAATTACAGTTGGTGTTCCTGTTCCCAAGTATGCAAGTTGTCAATGTACTTTAAAATTAAATTTGCTTCCATTACGTTAGATATAGCAGCACCAAAACTTGGATTAAACATAATTCGACAATATAGAACATCTTTCTTTATTCATGGTAACATCAAGTAGCGTTGCCGGCCGGTTAGCCGTGCAGTTTATGGCGGTAGGCCAA
>JAGDQP010027539.1:0-24904 GCA_022664845.1 Lepisma saccharinum
ACAAATTAGCGGAACATTTGCTTTCCATTTTTGAATACTATACATTATGCAAGCAGGTTTAACTTCAAGAGTCGGGCATTCGCACAGGACCGCCATTGCAAAACTACATCCAAGAATCCTCGTTCAACGTCTTTATGTACTTTATTGACCAATCACAATAAAGAATACAACTTGTTCCTATCAATCTCATGACAAGTGTCTCGTAAATTAAATACTGCAAGAGTTGCATCAAGATTCACTTCATGTCGTCATTACTCGCATTTCACAAGTACAATAACACATATAACTTGACAAATACAATAATTATTCACTTAATCCCCATACTTGGGAACAAATGACGTTATTCCTAACTATGTCTAACCTATGTTACAAGCAAAGATGTTGCTGCATGTGATTTCTGTGGAACACTCTTGTATCATATCTATAAAATATAATGTTCTTACTTTTAATATTCTTCAGTTACTATTGTAAGAGTAATATTCAGTTCATTGCGCCATAGGTGACTAAACGTTGTTGTAGTCTAGTGATACATCTAGTCTTACACAATGCACAAGTATTTTAATTTCATATCCTTACTCAACGTGTTCCAACAATATCAAAGTCTGCTAAAGTACAAGATTATCTCTAGTGACCAACATCTGTCTCTCATCAGCCTTCAACTGGACTTCATTTTTCAAAACGTAGCATGTTTCATTAACACAAATCGTATATTTCAAGTGAATTTGTACTTGCAGGATTAAAATGTTTACTTTCCATTTGCAGTTAGCTAATGGTAAAGTCACAACTGCTTTGGATTTTATTCTTAACCTATAGTACTGTGTTCATATCATCCTCGTTCGTGTTTGGGACTCACATCTTGTGCCACTTTACAATCTAGGAATACCTCCATATGCTACTTTAAACCTAATTCTGATGTCCTATTCTCTCTCACCTTATTCGTTTCTCTTGTATACATATCACGAAGGAGGGGGTTAAACCATTTGCAAAGGATCTACCTCTCTCATCATACTATTGTTCTGCCTATACCCGAACTTACTTGATTACCTATCTATCCCCAGTCCTCCTTTCTTCATTCGAGTATATACATAATATATTATGGCGAAGGCTAAGCTACACATCAAGGATCTGTCTCTTTGCGATTAACTCGACACGGTACATTTCATTACGTATTACCACATGTCATTTTACCATATGTGATTTTCCTTTGACTAAAATGTTGCTGGGGGCCCCACCATTCCATTATCTGGGTCCTTACCTGCTCTTTTCACAGCTTAGTTCACTTTATCGGTTCGTTCGTTAAAACTGAGACTCTAAGCTATATTCGTGGTAGTCTTGACAAACTCTAATTGTTGAAACAAAATATATATATTTTGTCCTTTGTAAGTGTTTGTTGTATCATTGTCTATTCATGGTTCCTCTGTCTTGAAAAGACAAAAAGAACTGACATGCAAAGATGGGCGTAATCTAACAAAACCAATTTATCTTTCATTCTCTTAGTTACGTTAATTCATATACCTGTTTCGTAAAACAAAATTTAAAAAAAAGTGTCCTTCCAAGTATATATGTGCGTGTCAAGATATAAACATACATACATGCATAATGTATTATCCTTTTCCATTTCCAACGCCGTGGGGGTCCCCCTCATGAATATTAAAATCCGCAGATCTACCCTACAATCCTACATGCACTTCCATCTGGTGGGGAGAAAAAGAATTACAAAAAAAGATAGAATAAAAAGAAACATTAAAAATGGAAAAGAATTGCAAACTAATATATTAAACTGTTGTTTCTGGTTGGCGTGTTCTTTTCTTTTCTTTTTCTTACTATCTGTTTTTGTTTGTGTGTGTGTGTGTGTGCATGTGTGTAAAATTACCAAAGAATTCAAAAGACAAACATACATATTGGTTTTTTTGCTTGGTCTTTGTCATGTGTATTCTTTAACAGTTTAGAAAAAATGTTTGACCGACTGGTGGAAATAGCTTGGTGCAGTAAGGAATACCTAAGTTCGATACCCACTTGTATCACGGAAAATCAGTATATTCACATAATATAAGCAAATACAACTTTAATTTCCCGTATATACATACAGATGCTTATCAGAATAATGGAAACACCTGTAGTTGGCAACACGTCAGATGTATGGGTTGGCAGTGGTGTCGTGGCGACCGCAGCGCCGGACTGCTGGTGGTGGTGTGTTAGGTCGGTCTCCATACTACGTCAGGCGTCGTGGAACAGGAGTGTGCAGTGGCTGCAGCAGACGGAAGTAGTGTAAAATGAGATACCTCTCAGAGTTTCAAAGAGGGCAAATTGTTGGTGCGCGGTTATGTGGAGTGAGGGTGACGGCAGTGGTTAGTGTGTTAGGTGTGTCGCCAGGGACAGTGTCGACGGTGATGACGGCCTACACAACACACGGGAAAACCACATCGGGGAAGCGGAACAGTGGGCGGAAGAAAAGCATCAGTGACAGGGCACGCCGGGTATTAGAGCGCATTGTCACGCGGAACCGTCGTGCCACTGCGGCGCAAGTGACGGAGGAACTCAATCAGCACCTCCCCCAACCTGTTTCGACAATCACAGTCCGCCGCGAATTACATGACATGAACTTACGGGGTCGTGTTGCACGGGCCAAACCTCTCATCAGGGACCAGAACGCTTTAGCACGCCGTAAATGGTGCCGCCACCATGCAACTTGGACCGTTGACGACTGGAAACGTGTGGTATGGTCGGATGAGTCACCATTCACCCTATTCCAAACCACGGGCCGTGTTTATGTGTGGAGAACGCCCAAAGAAGCGTATGATCTGCAGTGTCTCCGACCAACTGTGAAAAATGGCGGCGGCACGGTGATGCTGTGGGCCGCAGTATCATGGTTTTCAGTGGGTCCTGTGGTCAGACTTCGCGGACGTATCACTGCCAACGATTATGTCGCAATTTTAGGAGACCACTTGCATCCTATGGTCCGGATGTTGTTCCCGGACAATGACGCCATATTCCAGGATGACAATGCACCCATTCACACAGCTGGAGTTGTTGCAGTGTGGTTTGAGGAACATCGGGATGAAGTTCAACACCTCCCCTGGCCCGCCCAATCCCCAGATCTCAACATAATTGAACATCTGTGGTCCATCTTGGAAACACGACTCCGGCGACGATTTCCACCTCTATCCTCTCTCACAGAACTGGCCGAAGCCCTGCAAGAGGAATGGTGTAATATTCCACTTGCTACCATTCACGACCTCTATGCGTCCATCCCACGTCGCATCAAGGCTGTTCTGAAGGCGAAAGGTGGCCCGACACCATATTAATCTGGTAAGTTGCACTTTCGTTCAGGTGTTTCCATTATTCTGATAAGCATCTGTACTGTATTATATGATTTGATTTACAGTGAATGTTCCTTGTGTAATTTAACGTAATGGTAAGCTATTTAACAATAAATACGGTAATATATTACTCTCATTAGTGTACAAAGCTGTTCACTGACATATCTTGTACCAAGGAATTGACACAACTGTATAGTAACTTAATAACTGGATTGTAACTGCTTATCCGCTATTAATGCTGTGTTATTCATTGAACACAGACAATAGGGTTGGAGAAACAGTAATTAAAAGTATTTAATTAAGACTTGCAGTAAGATATAGTGCTTTCTGGGGACTATTCATTACATATAGGACGTAATTGTCATTTTTTATAGCAAAAACTATGTGGTTAGTTTAAAAACACTAAATAATTGTCCATTATGCCCCTAGCATATAGCAAAACAAGAGGTGTGTACTGTATATTGCTTACATTCAAAAGGTTAATCATCCATGTGAAGGAGTATCCTGAAAAGGTAGACAATTTGCAATGTTTCTATGGGTTAGGGGGCTCTTAGACTACTAACTACCAATCAAAATCTTTAAAACATCCTTTGCTCCGCTGCTCTGTGTTTACTGCTTTGGCCGCTTTTCATACCGAGTACTTATAAGTAGAAGATATTGAGTTCAAATATCTGCAGTGAGAGCAATAATGAGGGCCTTTTCAGAGATCATCAAATGAAGAAGATATAAGGGTGAAGTGAAGATGTATGGGCCAAAGAGTTTTTGATTGGATCTTGCAGTACTCAACGAGAAGGGCACAATGGTAACAAAATAGTTGAAACCGGAACAGTACATACAACATAAAACATTTTTACATGTAAAGGTGAAAAATTAATAGAGGTTGGTTCGGTTACTTTTATTTGACTACTTGATGCTTTTGTTGACATCATTGTCAAAATGATAATAAAAAGTGATTTTTTCCTTCTTAAAACCGAAATTATTAATCCACGTTGTGTTAATCTGCCACACGGGTATTCTATTGAGTATTTGTGCATATTCAGTCTTCGGTGTTTGAAATCGCATTCTGTTAATCAATGATTTTATTTCAACTACTTGTTGCTTCGTAAAACTCCAAGTTATGCGTACAGATTGCACATTTAGGAACAACACTATATTCCGTACATATCGTGTGCATTGTATTTGAAATAAATCATTAGGTAGGTCTAGTTCGAGTTTTGAACAGTTATTGTAAATTTAGTGCAAAGGCTAAGTTCCAGCCAATCAGTTGCTTCCCATAAACTAGTGTGGAAATTATGAAAACCAACCATTTCTGTTCAAATATTGTGTGCAAGTGATGCAAAGAATGTAATCATTTTCTCTGTGTGTGAAAGCCGTATGAATAATTTCCAATTGCACATAAAAGTGCAGCTTTGTGCCATGCGTGCCAGTTATCTACACCTCTTAGCCCTTTGCCCTTTTAGGACGACTGTTGAATTTATTTTCTTCAAGGGATAACAGAATGTTCTGGGTGTAGTAGTTATTTTCCAACAATGTGATGGAACTTTGTTGGAGAGCGTATCAAACTGCATTGAAATAAATACGGTTACGATATTAAAGGTGAAAGAATGTCAGATGTTAGCAATAATAATTTTTGTTGGTTACATATCCTTGCACAATGTTTTAATACAGATCGTTGTCTTCAATAGTAATTGAAATGGGTAATTTCTGCACGGAGTCTAGCTTCATTGAATCTTCATATAGGTAATTCTTTATATTAGCTAAGTACTTATGTTATATTGCATTGAATGTGTTTCAAATATTACTTTCCTTATTTTGAATGTGTAGAATGCAGAATGTGATAAAAAAACCTAAGAGATAATGTGAGTGCAAGAACACAATGCATAAGGGCGTTCGTTCTTACACTCATATTATCTCTTGACTTTACATCACATTCTGCATTCTACGTATCCGAAAGATACATGCGACACTATAAAAAGTAGCTAATATAGAGAATGGCTGTGATATGTTGCGTTAGGTAACTGCAAATTTGTGAGCTACATGCAGAAGTTGTAATCACGATAGTTTTAGAAAATACATCTATAATGAGTTTCCCTAATGTATAGACCTACTGACTAATTACTTCACAATAATAGTTTCACTCAGATCGCAGACCTCTCCTTGTACTAACTCATTTTGCTTCGTTAATATGCTATAAAATTAGCACAATCTATCTTCATTTTCTAGAACAATCTAAAATTAAAATCACCGACTAAAGGTGAAATTAGACGAGATTAATCTACCTCCCAGGTTTTACACCATTCTACAAAGGTATAAAATATCTTATAAACTTTTGATACATTACTGGCAGTAACATCTTCCGCTCGTGAGCAGCAGCTTTCATCACAATTCCTTCACGGTAATCTATATTTTCTGAATTTAACACTGGCATTAAATGTCATTACTTGTTTTCCTCGTGGGTTGATTAATATTTAACTATAGTCATTCTAGTCAATATACATCACTCAAGTTTCGCAGTGCGCCATCTTAAGTGTTAAGTGAACAGGCAGTGGTCGGATACAATTGTAGTAATATTTTTAAATTCCTAACTTCTCTGAAATAAGGTCATTTTGATACACATTAAACTTGGTAGTAAGCAGCAGTAAACACTGAGCAGCTAACAGCGGATTAGAGGATATTATAAAGAATTTGATTGGTGGTTGAACACGACTCCGCCCCGGTCGCAATTTTCATCCACATATGTAAAATTCGCATCCGGACCTAAACGTGAGATGCCTAAAGGCCGTAAATAAATTCAAACAAAGCAATAACTCTATTGCCACTACTCATGCTACTGCAATTAGATTATGAAGCTTGCTACTGCTACTTCTACAAATCCCTTCTAAGCAAACTTTGTACCCTATAACACAATTTATTGTGTTTTTCATCACCCTTCACTAAAAGTGCACTTTTATACAAGGAACTGAAAACCCATTAACTTGTTTCATTGTTATGCAACAGCAACTTTGTTTTGTCGCATCTTTTCACTATAAAGATCCATGGTTGCATTACACTTATCCTTTCTCCCTAATGCCTTGTTTACATTACTAACATTTTACCATGGTTAACGTTAACCCGAGTTTATTTTAGTAATATACGGTAGTTACCGTTAACGCGGGTTTCAAATTCAACTAGCGTCAACTTACGACGGTTATCTTGTAACGTTAGTAAGAAACGGCTGTCTAAACGCAAGATGGCCGCTAGGGCGCGGCTCACTTCGTGAATTTCTTTCTTTCTTTATCAAAATATATAGTATCCTAGTGGTGCGTATCACTTTTAAAATATAAAAGAATGATGGCAGAACTAATCTACAAAATATGAAGCTACAATCAATTCATTTGTGTTCATTTTTTACAATTTAATCCTCTCCCGTGTAACAAGCTGATTCTTTTCTCAACCACGGAAACCTCAACCTGTTTTTTTTACAGACAATGGTAATACAAGCACGATAACCAAGTTAAGTTCGGTAGTCTGAGTTTTACCAATAAGTTTCACCATCGTAAAATATTAGCAATCTAAACAAGGCATTACAAACTTTAAGAAAAAAAATAGAACGAAGAATTATTATAATTCCTAAAAGATATCTCTCTTATGATTTTCACTTCTTTTTTTTAAACCGAAAAAATTAATTCAATGCTATTCTTTGTCGCGTCTCTTCGTAACCGCTTTTCTTGAAGTTCTTGAACCAAAGGACAACCCGCTTCAGTCATAAATCATCATTTTCGACCCACTGTACAGCTGCTGAAGAATGGAAAACCTTATTGCCAAACCTTAAATGACAGGAATGGACTTCCCCCTTCTCTCTCCTTTACAGACCTTTCCTTCTTATTTTGAAACAGCACAGTTCGATTTTTACTTGCGGTAGGGAGAGGAGCGCTTGAAGTGCGGCAACGTCGGGAACATTGACGTGAGGCACGCGGTTCATCATGGGGGGGAATTTGATGTCGTCTTCTGATAAGAAAAGGTGGTTTTACTGTGGGACAGAGAATAATAAGGAACCTTTCTGAAACTTGAACTGTAAGTTGGAGGACGACACTAGCAGGTGAACATAAACTATACGTGTTTGAAAATAAGATTTTCAGAAAGATGAGCGGAGAACGGACGAGGCTGCACGATGGAGAACTCAACGATTCACTCGATGTTGTAAGGATAATGAAAAGCAGGACGAGTGAGATAGGCAATCCTTGAAAATCGAAGATTATATTAATATCCAAGGCTCAAAATAATATATATATATATAAACACAAATACTCTGCGGAAAGTCATATTATAAACAATCGCTATAAGAGATGCTATCCTAAGTCCATAATTTCGTTATAATTAAGTAAACAAGTACTAATATTTCAGCTCCTAAGTTGCCTCAGATTTAAGTCCTGATCAGAAGATTCTCACTGTATGTCATTAAGAATCTTCTTCTGTCAAGTAGATGAACCTAAAGATAATGATTTACAGGATGGCGTACAAAATGAATCATTATTTGTTTTGTAAATAAAGTTAATTGTCAGAAATTCACATTTAAAGAGGAAAGAAGGGGGATTCCCAAAAAGTGTGAGTTCTTGTAATACGCATTTCAAAGTCTATATCCATCTCTTCCATTTATTCCCATGTATTTAATATTATAAAAACGAATAAAACTTGTGGATTATTTACTTTTCTGGATTGGAACTTTCGTAAGGGATAACTGTCATTCCTTAGTACTTGTTAGGAATGCGAACTCTTTTTTTAATGGATATATCCGCCTCCTTTCTCTATGCTCTCTCATTCCAAAGATGTATAATTTCATGGAAATTTATTTGGTATTGAGCACACATATTCAATGTAACAACCAATTGGTTCTGTCTCGATGTTCTCTGGAGGACACAGAAGAACAAGTCGGCAATACTTCCTCTCCAACATCGATTCTTAATTACGAAATTGTTCATGTCATTTCTAGGAATTGTTGTTATTGATGACAACCATTGCGACTTAAAATGAATACGAAAAACACCTCTCCAACTATTAAATTAAATATACTTCTTGCAAATCTGATTAGAAACTTGACCAGATTGATCCGGTTGTAACAGCCTAGTTGCTGTTCCATTTTCATTTATTTTCTCCCCCTTTTATTTTCTTAGTCTACGTTCTGTTTCCTTTCTGTGTGTTCTCCTTAGCTCATTCTCTTTGGTTGGTTTTAGTGAGCGTGTTTCTTTTTTATTTTCGCTTTGGGTTTTTAATCGTTATCCATCCAGGTTTTCGTTAGTCACGCAGCAACGACTTGGATCTAGTGCTTGTTTTTTATTGGACCCTTGTGACAATCTGCATCATTCGAAATTTTATTGGTTCAAAAATTTTCTTATATATTTTTATGGGCAAATTTTGAGACAAACATCTTATTATTAATAAACCAAATTGCATTAAATCCCGCCGTGTATAGTCATTTATTTTAACGTTATTTGTACTTCCTGAGGAAATCCAAGACAACTTGAGATGAAGCGAATTCTCCCACACTTGTATCTGCTCTGTTTCTTGTCTCCAGAGCGACACCAGGGGCCACCCACGTTTTGAAGGGACACAGCTGACCAATGCCAATTAATGACATGTTTACGATTGCTCACGGAGGGATGGCGTTACCCAATTTTGGATGAAAGGAAATACCACGGGACACTACACTAGTTACGTTTTTTAGGGATGATGAGAGAGAGAGGGGAGACGGGCAGAACAGAAATACGAAAAGGAGAATCGGGGAGTACGAAGAGGACCAGCGTGGTAGAGGGATCGTGAAGACAGTCGATCAAAACTCTTTGTTTTTTTTTTGTGTGATTTTGAGTGTTGACCATGGCCGAGTAGTTTCCCCAGTGCGGCCCGAATCCGTGTGTAAGTCGACCCCGTTCTCTCTCTCTCAGCTACTAAAACTTATTTTTTTTAATCATGAAGAACGCTTGTGGCGAATGTGTAAAAGAACTAGGTGTACTGCGGTTGATGCCAGGAGCAGCAGTAAGATATTTTGCCTCAAGGACTCAGCGGGACTTGAACCCGTCACGTTTTGGCATCCAGATCCGGAAGGCAGGTAGGAAATAGATTTTCCTTAATTCATTGTTGCCCTCATCGTATGGCCAGAAGTAGCTGGAAGATGTAACATCCGACTGTAGCAACAGTGGTATTTCTATGGAGGGCGAACTTCCCACAACATTTACATTCCGTCGTTTACAGTTTACGACTCCCCTCCGCATTTCCAAACGGTGAAGTTTCACTGTCGGCGAAGAGATACGTAGCAATTGCCATCCGAACTTTTCTTTTGTGGTTTCGACAGCTTTGCTGTTCCAGTAATGTACTATAAATTCAACCTAATGACGCTTTCATCCGCATTCCAGAGTATGTTGAGGTTGGCACGTGTGGAGGAACTGGACATCCGGTCCACTTTATGTTAATGTTCCCGTGATTTAATATGTTTTAAGAAAAACTCTTCATTTAATTCACAACTCATATACAATGCACAATTGTAAAGTTGTCCACCAAAACAAACCAAGGGTTATTCACTTGCCAACTTGCATAAAAGGAAGACTTAGCAAACTGATGTTACAACTTGCACAATAGAACAATTGTTTGTCCAAGTATTGATTATTTGATCATGGA
The DNA here is from genome assembly GCA_022664845.1 of Lepisma saccharinum. Taxonomy (NCBI): domain Eukaryota; kingdom Metazoa; phylum Arthropoda; class Insecta; order Zygentoma; family Lepismatidae; genus Lepisma; species Lepisma saccharinum. Next base: position 9,969 of record JAGDQP010027539.1, read on the forward strand.
TGGTAAATATTATGACTTCGTAATCATCAACTATTATAAATTTTGCATCTGGTGCATGCTAGTAAAATAAAATTGTTTATTATTGTTGTAGTGTGTGGAACTCGAGCGTAGTATGGTAAATATCGTGCTTTTCTTATTTGTTGTCATCTCCAGCGTAAAATTCAGCTGGAGTGTTCCCGGAATTTCAGGGGCGGGGTCCCCACAGCACTAATGGTGTCAGCTATCAAATTGTGTTCTGACCAAAATGAGATCTCGAACATGTTTTTTTTTTTTTGTAAAGGTTCAGAAATTCTCTAGCTAGCATTATTTGCAATAAGAAAAAAAGAGAGAAATAGGGAAAATGAATCCGTATCTGCTCAAAGAGGAGCGAATTATCAGCTGATCGGCGCGTTTGATGTGTCGTATTCTTTTACGCTATGTCGGCGATTGTTTTCATTTATTCTATGAAATGCAGCGAATGTTGGCCAATATTTGCAGACATATGTAGTATTTAGGAATGTTATTATTAAGATGTGTTTTTAGTTCTTAAGGATATGTATCTACCGAGAAATGTACTGAAACATGAATGTAAAAGGGTTTCCTAAATGTTGATATAATTTTTGTTGATCTCAGATTATCAGCTGAGAACCGCCATTATTGTCATTATGGTTCCAGTGTTTACTGGGTCACAAAACTTAACTAGAGTCAGCTAGTACTTGAGATGCCGTTCACTTCCCGCTATCCTTTCATATTTCTAGCTCACAACTGTCAAATCTCAACCTCTTAATCACGCTCTGCTTCAATTCATTAGCAAATTCTCCAGTCTTCTTTCCACATGTATCTCGTAGGCTTAATTTGGGAAATTTCTAAAATAAAATAAATAAGAAACCGCAGGAAGTACACTCAATGAGTGAAAAACGGTGCATTTTTGTGACTGCCAAAAGGGTGATATGAAAATTATAAAAAAACAAAAAACAGAGGTATTTCAGATCCGTAAAATGTCTAAAATCTCTTCTAGCCAAGCACTGTTTAACGTTGTTCTTAATCCATTCAATATTTCACACATAGTTGTCTTACATAGGATCATTTTAAATAATACTGAATGCTCCAGACGGCACAGTAGAAATGTACTTTGTTTTTTTTTGTGTGTGTGTTGTTGTTGTTGCCGCTGGTGTTTTTAACACCTCTAAATTGTAATCAACTGTTGTCTTCAGTTCAATCCGTTGGTAAAGTTGCAAGATTATTGTTAATGTGTTTGCAGAGACAACAATCACAGCAGCTCCTTGGTAATGCTTAGGATGGCTAGAAGAGTATTGTAAATTCGATTGTGTGCCAACTGTTATGTTCATCAAACTCACTTGTAACTTTGTAACCTTTTAAATTGAAGTCAGATGCTTCAAAGCAACAGGTGTCAGTTTAATTCACTTTCTGGCGAATCCACCCGAGGGACCTCATCCACCCAGCATTTTACTGTATGGTTTCTTTTATACAATTATTTTATTATTAATTATCATATAAAGTTTATTTGATGTGTTCCAAGCCCACTGTTTCATTTTCTTAAAAGTTGATAATACTATCCCAGGTAACTCCAATTGTAGTGTTCCTAAGTCGCACAGGATAGCAACGTAGAGTATTTTTTTTCAGCTTTAGAGAACCAAACAACAATGCATCATTAAAGTAATTCCTTAGGGAGGTGTCACGTAATTTCCACCATCTGCGTTTTCGGTTCAAATCCCGAGCACGCTCATGTTTGGCGTCAATACAGAAACTACGACTGGTAAGGGAAGAAGCATTGCATTGTTTTGACCAGGCTTCTTGATACAAGGGAAATGATGGTGGCAATCATGTGCCTACATCCCGGTATGAAAAGTTAGTGCCGAATAGCGACGTTTCAATACCTTGCGCGGCACCGAACGGTCCTTACTTCGATTCCTAATAATATTTCCGAATCTTCACAAATCTTTTCGTTGCTTTCCACCTCACTGCAATCCACCTCCCTAAAGCCCTGGATTCCGTCCCGGGGAGTGGGATTGTCTTTCATGTCGAATCGATACGTAACGTTTGGAAAATTAGTTTGCCGCGGAATGCATGAGCCTCTCATCAAAGCCCCAAGGAAGTGGAGTTATACACGGAAAGAAATTAGTTTTAACTAAGTCAAGATTTTGCTAGGTTAATGACCAAAAGGGTTGCACATAACCCACTGGTTATTTATCACAACCATTTCGAGACATGAAAGTACCTAATTCTGTAGGTAAATGGTAACCCATTGAAAAAGGTTAACAGAAATTAGGTTAAAAACAACCCATTCGTGGGTAGCAAGTTACCTACACGATTGGTACAAGAAGGAATAAACCAACAACACGGTTAATTTAAACAACATGATTGACCCACTGCTCGGTTATGCTAACCGTTTAATGTGCAGGTAAATTTAACCTTCTGAGAATTAGTTATTTTTTAACCTTAATGAGGGTTAGCTGAACCGAGTCTCGTGTATACGAGATGGCGGTCATTGAACACTGAGGGGCTTCCACATGGAAGCTTTGTACCAACGCCAAAACGTAACGTGAAACTTAGGAGGTAACCTAGCAACCCTAAACCTAGGAATGTAGTGTTATATAAATTATTATTAATATTCTGTTAATGACAAAGTGTAATATGACACATTGAGATTCGTATAATGAATATCACAGTAGTGTAACTTGGGAAATACATGCATTATCGACCATATACTTCAGGTAATCGTTGGAGTAGTTGGTAGCACTTCGGACTGCTACGGATGAGGTCCATGGTTCGATCCCAGCCTGGCGCACATTTTTTATTTTTACAAAGATAGCTATAATAAGCTATATGTAGTGTAAATAATAACAGTAACTTGCTTCCAGACAATTTTACCACATTTTTTTTAAAATTTTCTTTAATGTGGGTTAAAGTAACTAAGTACAGTTGTTTATCATAGCCCTTCAAACTAACCTACGTGGAGGGTTAGATCAACCCACTGGATCTAACTTTTTTAGCTGGGTTGCTGTAACCTTGTACTTATTAGGCTCTATATTTACCAACTCACTCTGTTGCATTAACCCATTTTTGGGTTGCTAGTAACCTTTTATTTCTTTCCGTGTACCCTAGTCAATGCTTCGTGACTTGTTTTTTGCTGATTGGTGTGAATCAGCTTTCTTCTCCGTTTGATGGGAGAACTGCTCTCCCTCGCCTCGGTAGTTAGTTCCATTTTGTTCACTCCGAAGGAAGGACGTCGGGGCTTCCAGTAATTTTGCCTTTCCCGAGCCCTAACTGCTATTGGTAAATATAAAATATATATTTTGAATATTAAAACACATTTCATTTCGTCCACTTCAGAAGTTATAACATCAATCGTTTTAAAGAAGAAAATTAAGGATACAAGTTCTAATAAGAAGCTCATCTCCAGAAATTACTTCAAAATTTCACGGCAATAGAATCATCAGTATTTTATATTTCGGAGATTATTTGTCAGTATGGGTAACATGTGCTAAATTTTAGTATGGGTCCGCTATTAACCGAATTTCTACATTTTAAGAATCGGCTCGTTGGATTCTAATAATCACATGCATAATTTTCGTCTCCAGATTCCAAATCCTTTCGAAATTCCCGGTTAGCAATGTTGACAGCTACCGCATATTTTCCATTACATAGTCAAATTAGCTACCTGTCTGTTCAGCCATCTTTGCGTACCGTTTTTTTTATGTTAATTGTAAATTTAATAACTCGACATGATTAGTTAATCTTGGTTTCAACTCCAGCCACTATTCTCCGGTAAATAGTCACATTTTATAATATTATTTTGCATTTTTCAGGATTTATTCAGAACGTCAATTGTATAATATAGTAATCATCTGTAATGACGTCATGCCTTTAATAAGGCTAACTTGGTTCTTTCATTGTAATGTATTTTGAACAATAACTTCATTCGTGTAAGTAATAATGTGATAAAAGCTTTCTAAATTATATAACAATGCTTTTTGGAATCACGTGTGAAAATTTCAGCAAGATTTATTAATTATTATAGAAGTTAGGGACGTTTATATCCGACAAACTAACTTTCATTTCTGTTTAACTAATTCAATGTATACCAGATAGACGATTCAAATTTATTTGTTCCTACAGCTCAACAGTAATTCTGCTTTGATTTTTTTGAAATTATCATTTCCTCAAGCTAACATCATGTACATTCAGTCTAATAAATTGAAATTCTGGAATATTTTATATTTCTTCGAACAATCTTGTGTTTCTGTTCAGTGAACGTAATATAGAAGTCCTCTCAGTTAACTAGGTACGATTAAGGCATTAGTTGATAATCCATATACAGTGTATAGTAATGTTTATGATGTGCAGTGATTGTTTGCCATGATATTCATTGGAACTTAACTACGAATTATTACGTGAAGTTTGACAGCAATCGATACTAAATTATTTCTGTGTTTCGGTAAACCTATCGTTTTGAGTGATACGTTTTAATTAGATTAGGTTGGTTCATAAATCCGTAGGCCAGTGGTAGGATTCTTTCGCCAGCTGAGATGTGATAACTTGGGAAAGGAACTATATATATATATGGAATTTCTGCTTATTTTGCGTTGATATATGAAGTGACTCCAGTATGTGATTTGAGTGAATAAATATTATTTGCATTTTTGCATTATGACACGATGTTTAGATTGAGTTGCGACCGTCATTCGTTGGTGTTCGATCGTCTTTATTTCAGGAATTGCGATTCCAGACTACAGATGTGGGCCCTGAAAAGTTAAAGGTAAGACATGGTCTTTTGCCACCCTGTAGACTTCGAAGTGAATAAAGACACAGTATGAGTCACATATGAGTAGATATGCGTATTATCTTTTGAGATTATTCCCCAAGTAAAGATTTGCGTTATTTCTTTCTTAAACTATCGCTAATCTGAACAAGCTGGTACTTAAGAGTATGAACTGACGATCTAATTAAAAGATTGGAGGTGTCGCCTTACCGGTATTTCCTCCCTCGTTCTAAATTATTGTTGTTGTTTTTTTCACAGTTATCGCAAGGATCTGGAATCCTCTTTCCCAAATATTCTTAAATCTGGAAGGCATTTCTACGCCGCTCGTCTGGGATGTAGAAAATGTCTGGAGCTAGAGTTTAGGTTAGATGCGTTGCGTGGGTACTCTAGGCTCCTGGCGACCCTATTTGCATTCCTGGTTTGTTTTGGTGTTGCTGTTTTGACTTCACCTAGCCAGGAAGTGTCTATGTGATCTCTTTTGTGTTCTTGTGTTGGGGTCGTTTCACGGTAACCCATTTCAGCTCTGTCAAGTAGGCGTTCTAGAGTCATAAAAGACGTAATGTCTACACTAATAATGACATGAGATGTATCGACATATCAAATTAGTACAGAATTATTGTGCTTGAGCTAAATTTATGGCTGAGGGGCATCAGTATAGAGGAGATTCCCATGTGAGCATTAGACAAGCATCTAAAGTTTTTCTAGGAACTGCATTTAATCAAAACGGATCTAATCAATCTCTTGGTTACGTTTTTGAGCATGACACTTTGTGATCGTAATATCACGTCTGTTGTATTTTCTTGTATCTATTGTATTTGTTTCTGTTGTTGTTGTTTTTTCGTTATTTGTTTGTTTTGCTATTTTTCTCTATTACTTTCTAGTGTAAACTGGCTGCTACCACATGCTCTATCTAAGATATGTACCTCAAAAGTGGAGATGTTTAGTGATACGTGACGTACCTTTCCTCTACTTCAAAAACTACACATGTTTCGACATTTCTCCCCCCCCCCCCCCCCCAAAAAAAAAACTTGTTTTGTTTAAAGAATTCAATCCTCAATTTAGGTTTTTACAACCAGTGAGTGATCTGTGATATTTGCAAACAAAAAATTCAAAAGGTCATTATTTGTACGTAAAAGGAAAAATATATGACATAAAATATTCATATTTTGCTGGAAAACACAGTAAAGTCCAATGCAAAGTGTGTGACAGAATACAATAATGATATATTTTATGTTAAGAGTTGATTTGAATGATTAAAGAAACTACGGACAAACATGCTTGAAATGTGTAGCAACAGAAAACTGTTGACAACATAAAACAATCGCTTAGACATTGGTTTTGTAAAAAATATGGAGGCATAATGTGATGTATCATATTTTGAGAAGGTAGACCAGAAGTCGTATCAGATATATATTAGGAATATTCAAGATGGTTTTATGAAATATTAACTACTATATATCATATGTGGTATATTAGCAGTGAAACTACTGAAAAGTAACTGACATCAAGGCTCTTGATTGGTTATTTCAGCTATTTGAATAACCAGAATAAAAGTCATCGTATGAGAAAGATGGTTTTACCTATTGCAGTGAAGTAACATGATTTAAACCGTGTTATAATAAATATTTCCAGTGAGTTTGGGAGTAACTTTAGATACTACACCCATATTGTTAAATGAATATGAGGTAAGTTTATGTAATGGTTTCCTAGCAGAAATAGTACATCCACCTTGACTCTAATTTGGTAGATATATTTTGTCAGAATATTTTGTCACATACATAGTTCATGTTATATAGAAAACTTTGAACTTGCAACTTTTTTTTATCTGAAAATGTCACTTAGATTACCCTGCTTATAAAGTTCTTAATTAATAACAATCATTTTTAAGCACCGTATATACGCAGAAACTTACAGAATGTATTCTATAGAGTTAAAGAATAAGGCATGAATCCTAGTCTAACTATGTGAATTTGCGTTATTTTCGTGAAAACTCTTGTATATTCAGGGTGATTCGCTAAGTCGGTGCCACTCCCATTACTCGAAAAATATTTAAAGTTATCAAGCAAATAATGTAATATATGTATATGCAGAATTGGATTATGAAACTTGAGTAATTAGTGGTGTCGAGCGAATATCTCTTACAAGGAGGAGTGCCAAGGTGCTACTACAGAGTCAAGGTCCAGAGTAGGCTAACATTATCCTTCTGGTCAAGTGTATTAACCGTGTAAAATATTAAACGACAACTCCCAGGCATACTCAATATATACTCACTTGAAGTTGCCCAAAAGTCCCATAGAAGTGGTCACGTTGAATAGCATTTGGAAGGTATTGAAGAACATGACAAATGTTGCCTCTCGAACAAGGTAGTCCTGTAGTTTGAAGCATCAGACCAGCGTCTCCAAGTTTGTCGGTTAGAATTCTGGCTGGAACACGGCTTAGAAATTTTTTTAACAAGAAAGAAAATAAAAATGGGTCAAAGTTAGCAGTTCCGAAAATGGCCTATATAAAAATAGACCATAACTCTATGGCACTTTCGACCAACTTCAAACTATCTTAAGCATGTCTGTCCGTCGATCTTTAATATTGTATACAGTTAATCCAGTTGACCAGAAGCATAAAATTAGTCTCCTCTTAGCCTTTACTTTGAAGGAGCACTGCTAACTAAAGAAAACACGTGGCCACTAAACTATAGGAGTTCCAGAAAACATGAATGAACAAAACGGGTGAGCAGGATAGGTAGGTAAAGATGAATAGTCAAGATCTTTATTCATAAATACTGACTTAAAGCAAATCACCCTCTTAGGCCGAAAACAAGACTATTTGCTTATTCACACATTCGGGCCCTCATACTAAAGACAAGCCGTTGACAATTCCCAACACCATTACTAGTAAATAAATACTTTGTCAGCTGAGAACAATAGTTGATTCTGAAAGGACGAAACGCAAAGGACATTGAAACATCAAATCAATACTAAGCAATCACATTAACAGCCTTCGTCATAAAACAATTGCACAGAATAATAATATTTACTTCATCATTTTAAAACTTCTCTTTCAAAGTGCTTACAACTTAATCCTTTCGCAGCAAGCACTTTGAACCTTCTCCTTGTTAGTGGGATTAGCTTGAAAATAACTAACAGAAAATAGGTAGTTTTTCACATAATAAAATGTCTACTAAAAATTTAGCCACATTAGAGAAAATATTTTCGAAAGAAACTGTTTTGGCAGATACGATATCTCATTTTGATGGAATCGAAATCGTCAGCAACTTGGACCAAAGACTGAAGAACTATTGAATGCAGAGCAGTGAAGCAAAATGTCTATGGCAATAAAATATATGCAAAATTCAAATCTTGTTATTTGATGAAACAATGGGGTGCCGGGTACTGACAAACCTGGTATAGAGTTGAAGATTTAAATAGAAAAAGGACACACGTCTCAGCTTGTTGAAAATCTAAACGACTCTTGTAAACGCAAGTATGACCGATTGGTATTAAAAGGTCACCATGGTAAGACATGGATTATTCAAAGTCTGAAAGGGAAGAATATTAAAAAAAAAAGTTTGTTGTATTACTGTGTTAGTTTTCACTGTTATGTTGTTATGCAGTTATGGTTAAATATCCTGAGTTGTCTAACAAACATTTTGTTTTACCATAAGGATGGCAAGAAGCCATCTATTGCAATGACGATTAAGCACAGTCCTAGGTGAGTTGCATGTTGTGCTGTTCGCACTCCTGTACACACAAAAAATGGGTGAAACTTTGGCATTTACCCAATAAATAAACGTAATCCTAGGCAACCATGAATCTCTTATTAGAAACATGTTAGGTACCTTACTACAAGGTATTGACCATATGTTAGGTCACACATGGACGCCTTTATCTTACAACATAGACTATATCGTCTTGAGGCATAGGCATATACCTAAAGGGCATAAAGGGATTTTAAATTCAAAATTCATAGATTATATTAAACCTATCCGTCATTATCATCCACAAAGACATATTATTTTTATTGCTTACTACAGTACCAATGTATAATTGTACAATGCTATGCAACAAACGAACATAAGATTCCAAATGCGGACATATATAAATAAAACTGTACTTGGTTGACTAAAATTTAGTATAATTAGCAATTACATTATGAAATTGAAATAGCAAACTTGTCCAAGTAATTGGACAAGTCAATCATGTATTAAAATTACATACAACTTCAGTACATACATAACTCAACACAAAATAAAAGCTGAGTGCTTTCTACTGACGCACTTGCACAATGTTTATAATTATTGTGGTAGATGTGATCTGTCGGCGGATACAAGGTCCCTGATTCCGTTCAATATTTACAAGTTAGTTTTCTTATTACGAAAGCATTGACTTAAGTAAGGCACATATTACTTGCGATCATAATAATTCACACGAAATAGTACTTATTCTGATTCATTCACATAATAATGCACTGATTAACGAATAGTTTCTTCGACCACACATTCGTTTTCATCCATATCTTTATCCCCATATCCCCAAACTGGATGAGTTCCGTCGCCTGTTCTTATAACCTTTCGTTTTACGACTTCTTGAGAAACGGTCTTGAAATCGTACGCCCATCCAAGCTTAGCACACACGTTGAGGAATACTGTTGTGGGATTGACTTTAACAACTCCGAATTCCGATGCTCTGTAGTCCCATGGGAACACATGATGATAATTATGCCATCCTTCACCCAAAGTGAAGAATGCTAATTTTCTGTTTTCTGTGGGGCCAATGTTCCTAAATAAAAGAAAAAGGTAGTGTAAAATTTAATCACAAAGATTTAATATGATGAATCTCCATTTTGATAATAGGTCTACACCATTATACATTGAAAACATTAAAGAAAAAGGTAACATTACCTTTTTCCAAGTATGGCTTCCAAAACTTACCTTCGTTTAGATATGAACAATTATTTATTTTTGTTAATTTACGAGAGGGCAATCAAAAAGAAACCGGAATCTTTCGCTGGTGAGCGAGTCCGTTGTGGTACATGCTTCCGCGGCTAGATCCCTTCTGCATTAGTCGCCCGAGAGATGTTGTTGAGTAAAGATGTGGTCCTATTTACATATTAGTTTTGTTGTAAGCACTTCTAGCTTGTTCGCTGATTTTTGTGATGGCTGAAAAGTGGGAACACCGTCCGGCTGTGAAATTGTGTTTTCTGATAGGAAAAAGGCAGTGGAAAAGCTGTAATGCTTGGAACACCTTACAAGGTAGCTACTCTGAAGAAACCACAGTGTTACGAGTGGTTTTCCTACTTCAAGAATAGTGAATTGTCTCTTGTCGACCAAGCTTGCTTAGGGTGATCCTCGACCTCCCGTACGGATTAAAAGTTAAAAACAGTGAGAATTCGTGATTGATTTTGTAAAGACCGTCGAAGAACCATTGGCACACTTGTTGATTTGTGTGGTGTGTTCAGGAACACCTGCCAATGAATTTTGAACGATTAAGTGCCAATAGAAAGAACTGCAGCAAAATTCGCACCTCACCAACACACAAAGCCATGAGTGCGAAACAATTTTTAGTGAAAAACAATATGACTCAGCTTTCCCACCCGCCGTATTCACCCGATCTTGCCCGTGCGATTATTTTCAAGACCTCAAAGAAAAAGGTTTGAAGAAGTGAAGAAAAATCGACGGAGGCATTAAAAGGCATAACTTTGCAATCTTTTCACAACTGTTTTGGAAAATGGAAAACATGTTTAGACCAGTACATTGCATCAAATGAACAGCACTTTGAAGAAAATTCAATTAGTAAAACCCAAAAGTAATCACACAAAATTTTATTAGAAATTCTGGTTACTTCTGAGTCCTTTTGAACAAGCAATCCTTTTTACACTGTATATCTGATGATTGAAGAGAAAGTGTTGATGAATTTTTCTTGTATTTTTTTTATATATTTAACTTTAGGTATAAGACAACGTTCCCTGTAAATAATTGAATATCTGAACGCGTGTAAAATGCTCGTGTTCAATTAGCAAAGATACAAGAGTATTTCAGAGTTCTACACATAGCTTTCAGCATTTCGGAAATCTAAACAAAAAAAATCAAATGTTTGAACAAGAATCCTTACCTAATAGGAGTTAACTCCTTAAAAAGTAATTAATTACGGTACATTTTTACGCAGTTGCTTCAAAACATATAAAATTGATACTATAATTAATAATGTCGTAGGGAACAAAGTTTACGATAGACACTACAGGTAAGTAATCGCCTAATTAACATTCCGTAGATTTTCAATGTTAAAAGAAATACCCCAGAAAGATTTAAATCCGAAAACAGACGGTCACCGGTATATCAACTGAAACAAATATGAACTGAACAAATATGGAACACAACACGGCACGAAGTACTGTATTTATTGTACTGAACGAGAAATATTTAGCAATAATCGTATTCTCCTTACCTTTTAATTTACAGGTTAAAAACAACAAAATTCTAACACAGTTTAAAGAATTATGATAAAACGCTTTTAAGATATTTACCAAATATACAACAATATATCCTTCCTGAAATTTGGGGGTTAAAATAAAGTTTACCGAAAAGGTTAAGTGGATTAAATAATTACTATTATAAACCACGCATAAACCGATGTTGCCTCTTCGTCTGATGCCTCGACCACATTGTGGTAGGTTTGTGCCGCATTATAGTCAGGTTCGAACTCGTGAAACAGAATCATCTGGTACCAGATGAACGCTCCTTTCTAACATGAACGGACTGCTCTCACACGACTAGCGACAACTACAGCTCGTCTGATATGTCATACTATTAGTTAAATCTCGGGTGGTGAACTGCGGGAGTCGGAAGTGCTGATCGATCATGAACGAAGATATCCGAAGTAGACGATGACCCCGCCTACTGAATGACATAGTATCGAAGCTTTACCATAGATAAACCAATAAATGTCTTACCTTTCTCAGTAAATATTAATTTAATATATTAAACCATTTTGTTTATGTAGAAATTTCTTCGGTAATCAACAATTCAGTTAAAACCCTGTCTTGACAGTGAAAATTGTTGTGAACTCGGATAGTAAACATTGCAAAGGCGAATAAAAATGAACATGGAGGAAGGCAATTGTGAAAGTAAGTAGGAATACGACCATACGATTTTGCATCTTTTGGGTAAAAATTAATGTTAAAATTTCATTCGCTGGCTTTCTTGTTTGAAACTATGACAATGCTTGACAAAACGCACTCAAGGAACAAACTTATAATGTTCTCTATACACTTCTATTGCTATGGCCTGAACCAAAGTTGCCTAAAGACCTTAAAATTAAATTGAATTTCTATTCTATAGTAGCTACTGCAATTATACGATGTTGAATACAGGTGCTACTTATTTCGTTTGCATAGAACACAGACTGTGATGTAAAATCAAGGGAGATGTGAGTGAAAGGACACACTACATTGTGCCCTTTCACTCATATCAACCTTGATTTTACATCACATTCTGCATTCAATGTAAACGAAGTAAGGAAGTAGCGTCTATATTCAACTTCGTATAATTAGTGTAGCTAATATATAGAAACTCAGAATCGCTTGTTTTAAGGAAGTTTATATCATATGACTAATAAGATAGAAGCGTTCCAGTAAGGACAAAAGGATTCAAAAATACTTTCATACCCTATATAAAACTGTAGAAACTGATTTACTAGGTAGAAACTAATATCGCTTGTTGTCGGTGAAATAGAAACTCAGTAACACACAGCATGAAACGTTGATTTCATGTTGATAGTACGGTTGATTGTCTGTCTTTTCCACGGACTTTCAACAATTACATGTTATTTAAACATAGAATTCTTCATACAATTTTTAATTCAACGTTGAAGAGACGAACATACAACGGTGAAATGTTGTCTCTTCAACATTTGTCTTGTTGTCTTGTCAACATTTGTGAAATGTCTTCTCAACATTTGTGAAATGTTGTCTTGTCAATGTGAAATCAACGTTCCTTTTTCTATGCTATTGGACAAATCAACGTTCCGTGTCCTACTGGGGATGAAATTAGTGTCAGAACTAAACATCAATGATAACCAACCTGCTAGCTTCTAATGTTTTATAGTTTATCGTCTTTATTTAATTTGTACAGCTAATTCGCAGCAGTAACCTAAAGAAATGAGGTCATCTCGCTGACTGGCAGTATGACTTGTTGCCTATTGCTGTGTTACAGCTATTGTTTGCCTGTTGTTACGTTGTTTTTGTTGTTGTTAAAAGTGCTTTTCAGCTTTTCCAAAAACAATGATAGAGACAAGTTTTGCTTTTTCGCCAGTGAGAAATGGTGTTGCTAAAACCAATGAAAACATTATTTACTCTATTTTTTTGCACGCTGCTGCCAATCTTTCCGTTAGGTTACAGCGACCATTCCATACTAACAAGTAAAGTACCCGAAGTGAGGACTCGAGTTGCTCATCAAGTGATACCTTAAATTGAAGCTAGTGACGAGTATAGTACACCTGTGAAATCCTAGCTGCAGAGCTCCAGAAATAAAAAGGTTATGGCAGGTCAAAGTTCAAAGAGAAAGCTAATTGTTTTGAAACAAGTCACAACGAAAGGCAGAACAAAAGTCAGAAAGACATGGTTTTGAATTGAAATGCGATTCATTTGAAGGAAAGAGGCACGTACAAAGTACTACACATTGATACAATCAATATGTAAGTCGTCAATGAAGGCGTGTGATAAGCAGATACTTTGCACACTTGACAAAAGAGATGTTCTCACCTGAGGTCTTGTAACACTCGTCACGTATATTAGAATCAAAACAATAATCCAATGGAGACATCCAGGGCTCGGGCTCCTCATCCAAGCAGCCGCTTTTGTAAAACGCAAACCTGATCATGTTGCGAAATCGTGAGGCTCTGAATTGAAAGAGAGTGAAGGACTGCATTCGTAAAATGTTATCCCGATGCCAGAGATTAATGTCCAAGGAAGCGATAACTGTCAGTAATGAACCTGATAAATGATTTATATGGACAGAAGAAGTAAACATCAAGTGGTTGGATGAAACCAGTGCAACCACCAGGAATTAAACGTTTGAACAGTGTTATATGATTAGGGCATAATTTATTTGATGCGTTATCATCCTTATTTGCACTCCATGAATCCAGCAAAAGCAAGCCTTTATCACGATCGGCAGGCAGGCTATTCCAGAATACAGAATAAAACTTTTTAAATCACTTTTGTTCATGTTTGCAGTCTTTCCTGGATGGGACACTATGTTATCGGGATCTTTTTGCATATTTCCTGGAAATTGACCACTGGATTCGGATACAAGAACGTACATCGGATGCAATATTTCACCATCCATGGAAATAACCGGCATGATCATATATGAATGAGTAGTAGTACTGACTGATCCAAATGCACCTCTTACAACCACCGTACCTTTAGTCCTATGAGTCCTGTATGCATGGAGTTCCTTGTCAAATCGACTTTGATCAGCATTGAATACTTGACGAGGATTCAGGTCTTCTAGTAACATAAGTTCTTTCATGGACGTAATAAATGTCATAGATAAGTGATGTAATTCAGCCTCTTTTGATTTCCACGTTTTGCTAACCCTATGCGTGATAGAACGACTGACGATATTGTTTCTCTTTTTAAAATTAGACAGCCAGTGACGAGATGCCTTGAATTGTAGAGTATTATCCGGATCTAGCTCTTTACTTATCTGAAGAGCAGAAAAGCGAAGGGTCCCGTCGTGTATCATTGCACATCTCTCGGCCATTTCTTTGAATTTATCGTGAACTGCTGCATTAAGTTTCTTATAACTGGGTTTTTGCCTTTTTTTTCTCATATTCAGAGGATGTTTTTCGATTGAATTAATCTATACCGTGACTTGACAGATGAAAATTTCCTTCGTTTCTTTTCCGGGTTCTCATTGTGTGTCCAAAACATGTAAGCTGCTTCTTTATAATCATCGTCCAAGATGTGTATTTGTTTTTTTTGGCGAAGGCTTATATTCTTCACCTGAAGAAGCTACAGGTGTCGGAGACTCTTGATGTGTTTGAGAACCTTGCGATGTACTTGGCATTTCCTCATCAAAGACGTCATCACCGTAGTCTCCATCATCGCTTTCATCACTGTCACCAACAAACCCAAGAGTTCTAACTTCTTCTATGATTTCCATCTTGTCCTCAAGTAT
>JAGDQP010027540.1:0-24904 GCA_022664845.1 Lepisma saccharinum
GGGTCCGACCGGGTCACCGAAAGTAACCCGGTTTCGCCTCTGGTGCACTAAAGTTTCTAATATATTTATATCAACTGTTATTAAAGGAAAGAAAACAGTAGCAGATCCAGGATTGTCCTGGGCAGGTGGAATAGACCAGTTACATCTTTTCCCGCTAAGTGAACTCTTTAGTAGAAATTTATCATATTTTCCCTCATATTGCTTAGTTTTAAGATGGAATATGTCACCCGTATCTCCTCCAAAAATTAATATTTCTAGATAAATTGTTGAAATAATTATATAAAAAATAGAGTTTTCTATTGAGGGGCTCCCGTGTTCCTCTCTGGATCCGCCACTAAAAGAAAAGTACATCTTTATGCCCTATATTCTTCTAAGATATTCAATTACACATATTTTCCCAGATTTATTTAGTTGTAAGGCTAATTACAATAATCAGATATTTCGGGTTCGGAGCGGACCCTCCTCCCCTTCTTTGGTGTTTATGGGTTCAATTTTGGTATTGATATGTCACTGTTAATCTACTTTTGCTACAACTGGTAGCGTTAAGGTCTTACCGGTTTCCCAAAATTAACAATTTTGAAAATACAATAGTTGTTATGAACAACACAATGGCAGTGCTGAAGCTATAATCTCAGCAGGTCTACTGTTTGATCCTCATAAATCGCAAGATCGGACTATGTGAAGCTTAATGGTGAGTACACATTGTTTTCTTTCAAGGCACTATATTTACTTAATACTTTGAATTTTGAGTCATTGTCAGTATCCTAATTGCCCAGCAAGTTCTTTTTTTGAGCGTATTGAATGCCCTTTAAGCAGGGGTGGAATGGAGGGTATACGGGGGTACACGCCGTGTACCCACCTAATATTATAAATCACAGCGTGTACCCACCTCAGTGCATAGATATAAAGGAACGTGTTCCCAAATCCGGGTTTTTATTGAGCAGCGTGTACCCCCCAAAAATCTTACCATTCCAGCCCTGCCTTTAAGTGTGTTTTTGTGGGGGGCACACGTGTGATAACGGCCACTACCACAAGAGCACTTTGATTTCCCAGGTGGGCCCTTCGATTACTTGTCCGCCCCTACTAGCAACCAATATGATGATAATACATGTGTAAAATGACCGTTAGGAGCTCTGTTTCATCACTTTGAGTAATGTGTGTATATATATTGACCTCTAATTGACACTCAGGTGTAACGTGTGTAAAGCGATAGTTAAGAGCTCTGTTCCATTGGTTGAAGTACCGTGTGTATTATAATGCTAATGTGCTCTAATTGATATCCAGACCCAATGTGTGTAAAATGACCGTTAGGAGCTCTGTTTCATCACTCTGAGTAATGTGTGTATTATCACCACAATGACCTCCAATTGGCAGTTAGGTCCAACGTGTGTAAAACGACAGTTAAGAGCTCTCTTCCATTGTTTAAAGTAACGTGTGTATTATGATCCTAATGAGCTCGTATTGATAGCCAGACCCCATGTGTGTGAAATAACCGTTAGGACCTCTGTTTCACCATTTAAAATGGCGTGTGTTATGAAACTAATTACCTCTAATTGCTTGTCAGACGCAACGTGTGTAAAATTACCGTTATACACATAACGGTTTTCTGAAGAGGTCCTCACTTTCCACGGTCCTTATTTCCTACAGACAAATTCACAGTCCTCTGATTGAGGGGGAAAAAGTACGTGAAAATCCAAAGTTGGAATTTCCTATATTTCTCGGAGTGTATAGATTCTTCATTGTTTCGTCATCATAAAGCTCTTTTTCGCTTTGCTGTATGATAAAAACGGGACGAATTAAAGAGGAGTCCTCGAATCCGGACTTCAGGAAACAGTCCTCAGACACTGTCTTAGGCACGTATAGGTGTGTGTGCACGTGCGTTTTGTGTGGTAGTTGTAATATATTTGTGGTAGTATTTCTCTTGGTAATATTTGCATATATATTAATTATTATTGTGTTTCTAATATTGCCGTATCTTTTTTTGTAATGTATGTGTGTTTGGGTGGGTGTTTTTTCTCTCTCTCTTGTCAATGTGTTATTATGTTATTATATAATGTACACTCATCAAAATAGCTTTTTATGCATATTTATGGTTGAGTGGAAGAAAATTTCTAGCGACCTTAACTCTACCATAATAAATAAGGCGAAATAAATAAAAATAAATAAATAAATAAGGAACTTGAGGTGTATGGCTCTATTATACTCAAGTTGAAAATAATACTGACAAGTATTAACAGAGTTCCAAGTCAACAAATCACTTGTATGTACATCATTGTGGGTGATATAAATCTGTAAGTTCTTAAAAGAAACAAGGTTATTCTAATTTTGAAAATCTTATAGCGTCATTGGGTCTGCTATATATTAAGAAACAACCCACACGCCTTGATGCATGTTTGGATAATGTCACAATGTCACGAAACATGACTTTTGTAACATATACAGTCACAAAGTGCAAAATCTCTTTTCACTCTGGACTATATATAGAGAGACTATATAAACTCTTGCCTAATAAAGAGTTTAGGGATACTCCCACTATTACAATGAAGAAATTTATAAATAATTTTTCAGTAAATGCTTTGCGGTCAAAACTTGCGAATATAAAACCTTCCGATCTCTTCCGTCATACTAGTAATGTCGAGCAAGCTTGGAATATTTTTAGAAATATTATTGCTAATTGTATAAACGAACGCTGTTCTTAAAAATACAATAAAGGCTTGTAGGAACAATAATAAATTCAATTTCTCTACAAATCTCATCAAGAAAACTCGGGAATTAAGGAACTTACTTTTGTATAAGAAGGATAGTAATAATAACGACTAACTAATAAAAGCTATAAAACTAATATAAAATAGCAATAAGAAGGGAGAGATTAGCAGCCACTGAGATAATTATAAATAACTCTAACAACAAAATTAAAACAATATGGGTTTTAATTTTGTTTTAATTTAATTAAAACAATACAGATAAATACAGAATCTAATAGAGTAAAAAAAGGTAATATTACGATGATACTTTCCCCTTACTTTTTTAATGAGTTTTCGATTGATCAGATCAAAAACCAAACAGTAACTTTCATCTTAGGGAACAACTTCATTGTATTCGAGGACAAAAGGATAGTTGATATGTTTTTCTTTTAATATGATTAGTGTTAATCGCATTATTGACTACGTGAGAAACACAAAACAAAAAAAATAATCAAAAAGTGAAGGTATTTATGGGTTGTCCAGCGCACTCTTTAAAGTAATTTTTGATGTAATAATGGAACCCCTAATTACACTATTAAACTGGACCTTATACTCTCGAATCTACCCTAATTGTTTTAAAACTGCAATACTAATTCCGATTTATAGTAGTAAGGGCACTGTTGAGGATCCGTTTAATTATAGACCAATTTCACTTTTCATATTTTCTCGAAGGTTATTAAATTCTGAATTAAAGAACAATTATATGCTTGTCTAAATAACAATTATTATTATTATAGTATAATAAACAATTTGGTTTCAGAAAATCATCCTCAACATATAAAGCAATAGATCGTAGTTACTGAAAATTATGAAGGCTTCAAAAGAGGTAAAATAATTAGCCTTACGATGGTAGATTTAAATAAGGTTTTTGACTCTATATCACACAGAACTTTAATTGACAAACTGTCTAAGTATAACTTATCGAATAATGCTCTTTCTCTTATACAGTTTTTTCTTTCAAACAGGCTCCAATGTGTCAAAAGTGGTAATAAGATCTCTGAACTAAGGAAGATAGTATGGTCCACAAGGTGTTCCACAAAGTTCCATTCTGGGTCCGCTGCTGTTTTAAATTTACATTAACGGTTTGCCAGATTGTGTATTCCTGAAAACAATATTATTTCCGTACGTTATTTAAATATATATATATATACGAGATTTATCAATTTCGGTACTGACATAAATACGATTGATAGAGAGAACATCGTTAATATGGGGAAGGCCAAAGAATGGTTCCAAAATAAAGGTATATGATTAATAAGTCGAAGGCGGAAATGCTATATTTCTCATTGAAAGATAACATAATTATTAATAATAGCAAACAACATTTATTTATTCACATGGTTTCAGATACAGTAGTTCTGCCATTTTACACTTAGACATTAACATTGATAAAACATTTACATCCAACACTCGTAAAATTAACATTATTTACAAATAAATCAGCAATAGAAACATAACACAAATGTGTTTACATATTTCTTCTTAGCTGTTTTCGAAAGGCTTGTTTTGTGCTGAAAATGTCTATCTCTGGTGGTAGGCGATTATGACGAACAGAGCGTTTACACATTTCTAATCTTGGTGTTGGGTATGTGAATATGTTGCTATTGCGCATGGAATGGGTAGAAACGCGAAAGTTGAGCTCAGAAAGCAGCAGTTCAGATCGAACTCTACCGTTAAATATTTTAAAGAAGAACATGTCTGCCAGATTTCGTCTTGAAGAGGGTGTTCGAATGTTTACGGTATTTAGAATTTCTGTGTTATTTAGGGATCTAGTAGAAAGAACTTTGTATTTAACGATGGCGATGAAAAAGTTAAGACAGAATTGAGACGTGTCAAGTGTTGAGTAGAAGAAGCCATATTCCAAATGAGGAAGCAGTATTCCAATTTAGGTGAAATGAAAGCTTTGAAAAAGATACTAAGAGAAGAAAGGCTTTGAACATCTGTGAATGTGTGAGGGAAAACAAGTAGTTTCATGGAGCCGCTAGTTGTGGCTCTGATATGCTCAGCAAATATTAGTTTCTCATCAAAAATTACAACCCATATCTTTTTGAAAATTTACTTGCTTAATGGGAACATTGTCGATAAAGTATCTGAAAAAAAATTGTTCTTTTTCAACGAAATTGTAAGAGTGGAGGACTTTAAAGGATTTAGGCTGATATTCCAGGTGTTACACGTTGAAGAAGGAGAGCGTCATTATCGGTTGTTACTTTTCTAAAGATCTTGCAATCATCTGCGAAAAGAAGAATATTATTGGAAGGTGAAGATAAGTGAAATTAAATATCATCAATATATAGAAGAAATAATAGTGAACCAAGGACACTTCCTTGTGGTGCACCGGATAACACAGAAACATATTTGGAAAAGGAATCAGGAAGAACTACACTCTGTTCATGATTAGAGAGATACACATGTTAAATTACTGGATATAAATTTAAACAGTATAGAATGGTCTATGCATATGGAAATTATGTGTAAAAAATTGCTAGCAATATTTTCTTACTTAGGAAACTAAAATATTTGCTGTCGCAAAAGGCCTATTTCGCTCTTATTCATTCTAATCTATCATATGATGTTACGTTTTGGGGAAATTCTTGTGGAGCGAAACAGGTTTTCTTACGTCAGAAAACGGTTATCAGATGTATTAAGGTACTGAATGATAGAGACTCGTGTAGGACGAGCTTCATAGAAGTTCAAATTTTAACGATCCCTTGCTTGTTTGTTTTCAATTGTTTGAAATGTGTAAGGGAAAATATAGATACTTTTAGCATAAAAGGTTCGTTGCACCAGTACCCAATTTGAAATAGCAACAACATTACCCACCTAAAATAAGGTTGGTGAAATCATATAATAATTAGCAACAGGCCGGAATAAGATTTATTAACCTATTGCCGTTATATATTAAAAGTCTGGATATAAGACGATTTACCAAACAAATAAAAATTATACTGGTTAACTCGGCAGCATATGACTTGGAAGGAGTAGCTACGTTTTTTTTAAGTTATATAATTGTAATTAGAGTGGTTTATATAACATTATGGTGCACAAAATATCGAGTTCCATAAATTAGAGTGAAGTGTATAATATTCAGCTAGAAATATAGGTTAACATCCAGGGTACAATGTAAGAATTTTGCAATCATGTTGTAGAGTATGTTGTATTTTAATTGCATATTTTTTTACTTGTTCAGACGTTGTATGAACGCAATAAACATTACATTATATTAAATGGGAAGAGGGTCGTGTGGCACATCAATTTGGAGTAGAATTCAAAACTAAAACCAGTGTCATAACTGCTAGTATCGTATCTGTAATGGGGTGGACGTGAACAGAGTATGGAAAACAACTAGATTTATGCTGTAACCTCAAACCAGCAACAGGGGCGAGGGGATTCGCAACACAGTGCAGGATGCGACCAAGACACACACAGGGGAAAATACAGCCTTAGCATATCTATCGTTGGTTCATTGTCTGTGCGTCTTTGTCGCATCATACACTGTGTTGCGGATTCCCTCGCCTCTATTACTGGTTTGCGGTTACAGAATAATTCATACTCTGTCCTGTTTTTCATACTCTGCTCGCATGATTCCCTGTTCATGCCTACGCCATTACTGATATATTATCAGTGGTTATGCAATTAGTTTTAGTTTCGGATTCTACTCCAAATTGATATGTGACACGACCCCATTCCCATTTACATAACTTCCGGTATGTCCCAGGTGGAGGCTTTTAAGATGGCCATCATGTGTGTGTTATATTGTATATTGTATCTTCATAACGTCAGGGTGCTGCTCATCTTTTCCGATTTCCATATCAACAGATATCTTGTGACTTTACTTCTTATAATATCGTCTCGTTGCGCACAATGTTGTAGCACATATCTCCGTGGTTTCTGACTCGAAGCATTTATAACTTGGCATTTTTTTCTTGTTTTGTATTATGTGTTCTCTGGGCTAAGAGTGGTTTTGATCTGAAATTTACATGTTCCATACTTTGTTAGTTAGCACTTTTTGCAAACATTTGACTTTAACATAAATTTTAAGTTGTGCAAATAAGAAAAATCATTTTTTGAACTTCTTTGTAAATATTATATTTCTTTTGCCTATTACTCGATTTATCATGTGTATTGTTGTCGCTTACTTGGTTAAACATGTATATGACAGCTAGTGTCTGATTTGATCATGATCTAGATTGCTCAGGTTGTTCTCTTTAAACTTTTTCATAGCACTGTATATCGGAAGTATTAAATACTAGAAAAAAGTTTTATACTTCATTCAGTAATTCGTGGCTTTTCAACTTTATAAAAAACAAATTTGAAGAAAATACAATAAGGAATTGATATTACTTAGACATATCGTAGACTTGTAATGTTCATTTTGTTTGTATGTGCATGTTGTAATTACATGCACATTAGCATTTTCTTGTCCTCTCCAAGAGGACGAAACATATTCTCGTAGTGGAAAGATACTCTTAAAATTGTTATGATTCTACCGGAATATTAAAACAATATTTACAATTGGATCCAACGTGAGTTAAATGTATCAGTTTTCTGTCCTCAAACTGAAGATATGTTTGTATTGTCGGTCAAAACTCGCTTTAAATGTAGAAATAATTACAGCAAATGCGGCAATTTTAGAATAAGAATGCAAATATACACCTAAATTTTGAATATACAACTGGAAAGTAGAATTATAATTTACTTTCAGGAGTGAATTCCAATCATTATTTGGTAACTGACAGCATCTCTCAGCAATTATCAAGTAATTGAATTAATTGACTAATATTGTTAGTATTGGAGATAAAATCTAATTGCGCACCAAGGAAATTACATCTAATAACAATCGATAAACGGAATTAATGTTGATTTGATTACTTTCTACTTCTCGTATTTACCTACGTTCGTCTGACACGTTAGTTCCAGAAATGCACTGCTTTCGTTTCACAAGGGAGTGTCAGTATAAAAAGATAAATTTTCTCCTGAAAAATGCGAAAAGAGCGAATACATTTTCTTTAAACGCATTTGTCAGTAATGAGAGAAATTGGAGAAAGTTAAGAGTATTTTACGAGAAAGAAACATAGTAAGATGCGTTTATTAGTTACCATAAAATTCAATTGATAAAAGTAACAATTTTTCAACAAGTGGTTTCCAACCTACTAATCATACGTTTACAAACAGAAACTAAGATCGTGTAAGAGGGTCTTTAACTTTATTGTAGAATATTTTGGATACTATTTATGTAAGTCAACAAGCTACACATAAAAAGAGCACCATATCTACAAAATATTCTCTTAAATTTTACATAGTTAATTAAATATATGTGAAATCTACTGTTAACACAAGCTATGTTCGTTATACGCTTTTTCATACCTATTTTTCATACACTTTTCCCTTCATTTGAATATACGGAAAGTCTGATTTTCAAAACCTTGTGCAATTCAATACCTAATTGCTTCACTTTAATTTACGAAGCAAAGAACAGCGGATGTGAAGTCAACTAACAAGTAGCATTTCCATGAGAAAGAACCCATTTTGATTAAACTTCGTGATATGTATAGTACCTACACCAAACTTTACGGCCAAAATTATACCTGCAACATGTTGGTATATTAAGATTGAGGAATATAAATTAGATTTTATTGTGGACGACAATAGATAACAAAGGCAAATTCTCATGGCAATCACTTTTGATTTAGCTTTCGTCTGGATTGCAATCCTGATTTGATTTATGTTGATAATCACATTGATGACAGATAAATGAAGGCTTTGGAATACGATATTGGGATGCTATTATTATTACTTACTTCATACAAATACAATATATTAATTGACTACGAGTTAAACGTTTGTGCCCACGAGAGATTTGGAGAAAATGGCGAATACACAATTAGCATTTTGTCTGTTTCATCCTAATGATAAAAGATAAAACCATATTTAGAACGTTTCCAGTAATACATGAGGTGAGAGAAGAAAAGAAAGCTGATCTTTTACTGAAACACACAGATTCTAGAGTATATAGTAAAATTCGAAATTTTGTGGCACCAAGAGAAATCAGCCAATTGTCTTATCAAGAAATTAAAGATTCATTTCGACAGTCATTCGCAGTTAAAACTAACGTTATAACAAAAAGGCGAAAGATCTCTCTGCTGATATACAGATTTCATAGATTATATCAACATTCAGGTCAACCAGGAAAAGAGTATATATCAGCATTGAGAACAAAATTACAATTTTGGTCTTTCCTTTGAACAGCTTTAACAACGCCATTAATACATGGAATAACCGAGAATTCATTTAGAAAACTATTATTAGCAACTGATGCGTTATCGTATGAAAAAGCGACTGAGTTAGCAATACAACACGAAAGGGTGGATATGGATAGCAAAGTGTTAACAGGACACAAAGTCATACTTTAGTTCAAACAGCTGAAGTGGATTGGATTCAAGAGGAATCTTCATCAAAGCATAGAGATAAAACACCAGAGATATCTAGGTGCAAGGTGTACGCTTGCAAATTTTGTTCATATAATCATAGAAGGAGAAACTGCCCGGCTTATGGTAAGTTGTGTTTGTTTTGCGGCAAGAAAAATCATTTTCAGGTTTGCAGTTGTCAGAGAAAACAGTAACAAAGTTTGACCTTAAATAAACAATACATATTTCCCGACAAAACTCTCAACCAATGATGGACAAGAGAGGTTATATAAATAAATATGTGACAGTTAATCCTCATCCAAAGACTGGTAATGGTAAGGCTGTGATTTTTCTTAAGAGATTGATTGCTGACAAGACATTAAATATCACAAGAAGAAAGTCTTGTAAACGATATGGTACATATCACGTTTATAAAAGATGTCCAGCATATAATATACAATGTTATAGATGTCGTAAGAAAAATCACTAGTCTCGATGCTCTTTTATGAAAATGCGGAATAACATGGATTATAAGAGTTGGTCTGTCGTAGAGGAACGGCCAGATCAAAGAACCAGAATCTCGAGGTATCCAAGAAACAAGAGCTATTTTTGGCTGAACAGGATCAAATAACTAGCATCAGAATTGATCAGCATTACAACAGATACTTTGACTACAAAGGATTGTGATGTACAAACAAATATAATCAAAAATGAGACAGTGCCTCAGATAGTAAGCAAGAATTATATAGGCAATGATAAAAGAACTGATATTAATTCACAGGAAAATAAGGAAGGAATGGCAGAAACAAATGAAAATGACTCTAAGTTGGAAATGCCAAGTAACGTTGAAAAGCATAATAAAAAGAAACACATGGAAATTACAATACGTGGGAAATGCCAAGTGATGTTGAAAAGCATAATAAGCAGAAAAAAACAAAATACGAGTTAAAAGTACTCGAAGAGATGAATTGGTGTTAGCCAGGAACTTATTCAGTTGAAGAGTTGTCCGAAAAATTCAAAATTTTCGTGAAAAGTCACTCTCACGACCGGCACCTTTTCCGTACGAGGTGTTATCAAAATTCGAAAAAAGTCCTTTTTCGATCCACCCTAGCATATATCTTTTAAGTCTACATGA
The DNA here is from genome assembly GCA_022664845.1 of Lepisma saccharinum. Taxonomy (NCBI): domain Eukaryota; kingdom Metazoa; phylum Arthropoda; class Insecta; order Zygentoma; family Lepismatidae; genus Lepisma; species Lepisma saccharinum. The sequence goes on from JAGDQP010027540.1 coordinate 10,284, forward strand.
AAAGTATCAAAATATTTATTTTCAACTTTTACGTACTGAGGACGTTCAAATGTAAATAAATTAATTTTCCCTTAATAATATACCTGGGTTCTTATTCTGAGTTAGAAACTATGGGTTGAGGAATAAGTTCATAGCGTTTTTATTAAAGAGTTTTATTGGAACAAAACCCAAGAATTATAACAGTACATTAATCAATGATGTATTCGCCGTTGCTGTTTACGACCTTCTCCCACCCTTCGACCAATTCGTTGATCCCGTTCTGCCAAAAATCGCCCGGTCTGGTGTGGAAGAAATTGTTGAGCCAGTTTTTGAGGTTCTCTTCGTCGCTGAAGGTAACGCCCGTCATTTGGTTTGATATTGAGCGGAACAGGTAGTAATCGGTTGGCGCGAGATCCGGAGAGTATGGCGAATGCTGAAGAATCTCCCACTCAAGCTCTTGGAGTGCGACTTTGATGACTTGTGCAACATGGTGCTTGGCGTGTTCGTGAAGGAGAATGGTTTGGCCTTGTCGATAGGGTCTCTTCACCTGAATTGTCTAATTTACGCAGCGCAGTTGGGCAATATAAATTTCCTTGTTGACCGTACTGTTCCTCTCGAAAGTCTCCCAATGCAACATACCTTGCCAGTCCCACCAAACGCAACGGACCACATGGTCTTTTTTGGGTGGAGGTCTTGTTTGACTCGCGGCTTCGGCGTATCACCTGGAGAAACCCACTATTTTCTTTGTTTCAGATTAACGTATAGGCACCATTTCTCATCCCATTGAATGAAGATGATTGAGAATCGTCTTCTCATCGCAGTTCAGTTGTTGGGCCAATTCACGACTTGTTTGGCGACCGTCATCCTTCAAAAGTGCTTTGATACGCTCCTCGTCTAATTCCACAGGTCTTCCGCTGCGATGCGAGTCGTCGCCCTTTTTGAACTTCGCAAACCATTTCCGTGCTGTAGACTCGCCTATGATACCGTCTCCGTACACGTCGCAAATGTCCCGGGCTGCTTCGGCAGCTTTTGACCTCGATGAAAAGCGAAGAACAGCAGGTGTCGAAAATGTTGATTTTTACCTCCTGGATACTCCATTTCTAAGCGTAAAAAAGAGATTAAAAATGATTAGCACAGTTTTGTAGAGCAGAAAGAGTGTTCTTTCGAATAAATATAAACTCTTCGTCAAACAGCAAACAAATCGTAGTAGGATAAACGAAAACATAAAACGCTACGAACTTATTCCTCAATCATACTCAAGGAAACGCACTTTTCGACAGATTGTCCATTGGGAGATGTTTCTAGCGCGGTCAGTGTTTAATTGGACCCTGATTTCATGCACTGTTCGCCTCCTGTCTCTGTTGTCGCTGTCCTGTCTCTGTCCCAGGTGTCGCCGGTCCAGGTCATTGAGGGTGGCTGGACGTCCGTTATGGTGTCTGCTGTGCACTGTGACATATTCATCCAAACGTTTTCGGTACACCCTGAATATGGTTGAACGTGTGAAGCCGAATTCCTGCACCACCGCCGAAATCGAACCTTCCATGCCTTGGAAACCCATCACCATGGCCTGTTCGAATGCTGTCAACTCACGAAGATGTTGCATTTCATGTGAATCACTGACACAGCCACTTCCTATAATGTCTCACCCACAACTTTAGCCGTCGCGGAACCATGCAGGAAGCCGGGAACACACGTGGTGTCTACCCATGAATAAGTGAACTGCTATCCCATAAGGTTTGCTAATTCAATGTACTGACTGACTAAGTTTTGTAGTATATAAAATTGTTTTTCTAACATGATGTTGCTAACATTTGATGGTAAGCTAACACAAAATCATCTGCTTATTCTAGAGACGGAATGCGTACGACAGAACAGATTTTTATTGAACCCAAACATTCATACTCGAAGGATAATCTAACTATTTTACATAAATCCATCATCCTTTCTTACGTTTTAATACATTTTCAATTAAATAAGTATTCTGTTTTCCTACAAATACTGTTTGTAATTCCTGATGAAAAATGAACCTTTAGTAGGGTCCCCGTTCTAATGTCGAATTTTATATGTAGTAGGATTACTACTAATACAGTGATCAATTAAAAACATTACGTGAGACCATTTAGATAAATATTCCTTTTACAACTTATGTCTGTTTTTAGTTATTCGGATATAATCGCCAGGTTGAAATTTAAATTTTAACTTGACACTGTTTTCTTACCGTATAACATTTGCCAAATTTCATTAACATTAGAAACATTCACTTCTATAGGTGCATATTCAATTGAAGAATGTACGCTATGATTATAATTTTTTACAAGACCTTGCAAAACGTAAATGTAAGGAAAAGTGCATTCTGAAGTAAAGTACTTATAAAATTTATTTCAATGTACGAATAAAAAATTCGAATAAAGCAGCTTTGATTTCTGAACGTACACTCTAATGATTAACTTGATATCTTTGAAAACACGTTTTACAGGTTGATTATAAAAAACAGTCCCTAATAAAGTCTGACAATCAAGTAGAGGCAATTTTCTTTTACTTAAAATTGATTCTATTTCTTTGGCTATGACAGCGCAATTTTAATTTTAACAAGGCTAAATGTTGAATATGAACTGAAAGCACCAATTCTACATAAAATATATTTATATCCATCATTATAGTTTGCAATATTTTGCATTTCTTCTATATCTATTTGCACTAATTCATTGGCTGCATTAACATAATAATTTAGGAAGACAATTTTTACGTACAGGAGCATGTAATGTGTATTATTTTATGAAGCTAACCGTTTGCTGAGAAAGACACATTTTCTTTCTTTGTTTGGATCTAAAGTAATTGAATCTGTATAAGCACAATAAATTTTATTTAGAGACATTTTTATTTTTTTATAATTCTTAAATCGCGAGGAAAATTGTTCGTATTTTTCTTTACTACTTTACTAACATTATTTTTCTTTATTACTGTACAATGCTTTACTTTAAATAAGTTTGAACCAGCGCCAAATTGAAAATCAACTAATTCTATCGGAAGATTTATACTTTGTAGGAAATGTTTAAATTTATTAATACTGATAGGATTTCGACTTTCGACTTCTTACAACGTAATTTGCAAGATCAATAATATTTGAATCTGGAACTACTTTAATATGAATGGGACTGTACCAGCCTGATGCAAGCTGATAGATTTTATGGCTGCATGAGATTTAATAATACTTGAGGCTTTTATAGCAAACGATTTTGGTATTGAACTAATAATATCATGAATCATGAGTACTACAGCTGAGGATTCAGTGTTGAAAACAGGGACTGTAAATGGTTTTGAGACCGCTAAGTATATTCTAAATATCGGTCTAAAGCCTGCAGATACATTTTCCATTCGTAGAGAAATCAGTGCGACTTAAAAACAAAAAAACATTTTATTATCCAAACGTGTTTGATGAGACTTTACATACTTAAAAGCGAAATACTTGCATTTTCACGAATAAGTACAATTTCTTAAAATTGTGAAGACATGTTACCGATTAAACAAACTTGCAGCTTCAATTACGATAAGAGCTAATCATAAAGGGATAAAAGCACCACCTTCTTGTATTAGCGGTTTGAGTTTACTCTTTACACTTGAAAGAGACTTCACGTAATGTCTTCTTATGTCGACGTAACCTTTCCTTCTGACGGGGAGAGAGTTTCAAGTTACAATTTAAAATATTTTTCTTACTTGAGCAATAGTTTGAATAGCACCACCAGGTGCAGCTCCAGCAAATGCTTTACGTTTCTTATTCCTACATTTGCAAATCGCCGGGAGGTCTTTCACATTATATTTTATGCTTGAAATCTTGATGACAACTGACATGAATTGGCTTATTCGTTTATCTTTCATGTGCATAGATATGCGTAAGTTCATCTGGAAATATTTGTACGTAGACGGATAGCATCAGGTGAAGACTGAGTTAAATCGAAAAGTAAATATGAGTGAGGTTGAAAAGTTGCTTTGTCAAAAACTTGTATACCATCTTTAATATACAGCGGCAAAAATTGTCTTGCTAAATATTGTATTTGTAACTTAGTTCGAGGATTCTTAGATACTCGGATATAATGTACATTCTGCGTGTCTTCCACTTAAAAATAAATATGAAAAATAAAAATTATACTTTGAGTTTTATGTTGAGTGAATTTAGTAAATAAATTAGGTATGTTGGCATTAGATTAACGCATAAGATCATCGAGAATTAAGAAAAGTTACTGAATTTGAAAATTATTCATCTCAGGAATTCAAAAATGAAATCGAATATTATTAATTTAACTAAATAACTTTTGTATCACAGCTCCATGGTACAAAACAATTTGTTAGTACTAGAAAAGTGATCAAAGTGACTAGAAAACATTTTGCTATGATGGAATAACTTATTTACAATACAAGTTTTCCCAACACTGCTGGGCTCGGAAACCAAGATAGTAGCAGGGTGAAGGAAAGGAAGAGCCATGAGGTGATGACAAAAGATAAATAAACTAAGATTCGTAAAGTCTTCTTTCTATAGCCGAAAGGTTGTTTCAAATTCATTATGAAGTTTTCATTCTAATAGGTTATTGTTCCTGCTTTCGTTACAATTCTGTTTCCGGGCTTCCTACAGATAGCATTACGATAACTTATTATTTTTTCTCATAATTTTGCTTCACCAAATTATAGAAGCTGTCAAAATTATAATTCGGCGAGCACGATATTTTAGTGCCATCCCCTAATTATCGTAATTGTGTTTAATTTTTCCGTCCGAATTTCTTTTTCATGATAGAAATTATTTTTAGATTAGAACCCAACAATTATAGGAATATACCACTACTCTTTTACTTAATTAGTTAAGTCTTCTAAATCATTCCTATAGGAAGCCAAGGAGGTTTATTTCTATTTTGCCTCGAACACAAAACCTGTATCTGTGTACATAACATTTTCTATCCCTACTGTTTCTCAAAAGCCATAGTGTTTCAATCTAGCCAATGATGAAATATATGCAGAAATAATAATATTTCAAATGGCAAATGGAGTATTCACATTTTCTTTATCCTTGTATGTTTCTATCAAAGCATTTTCTCCTACAAGAAGTACATTTTCAACTTCAAGGTGGAGAGTACGGAGAATATCTAAGAATAGTTTAGCATCATCGACTACTCTGGTCTGTGTTAAATGAGGTTTCTGTCAACACTTTCCAGAGATTATAAAATTAACTTTGCGATATAAAGCAAAGCATTGTCTCTTTGAAGCAACTATAATTATGATTTATAACCCTCATGCTCATCATTCTTCTCAATATACCATTGCTTTCCCTTCTCGGTAGTGCCATAGGATGGAAACCAAAAAAATTCTTGCTTCATTTGGAGGAAGTTATTAACATAGTCTTTAAATAACCCTTCCGTCATTTTGAAGTTCATAAAACTCAAGAATTTTACAACATTTCTTCAGACTACCATGCAATTCAAGAGTACAAGATGCTCCAATGCAGAAGCGTTCATTCACAGTATGATTACAATCATTACTATTCATTTTGTCTACACAAATCCGAAACAAGCCGAATACGAGGCGTCGGTTAGAATCATACGGAAGAAGCGGAATAGCAAAATCCTGGGGAGAAAGAACCTTAGAAACAATTGACTCCATGGATGCCTTTGGGATTAGTCCCAAGCTATCCCTCTACAAATTTACTACTCTTACCAGAAGGCAGAGATCTCTTAATCATAACAAACAGGTTGAGACTACAAATGTCGGCGTATGGAATTTATTTGTCCTTCACGCAATAATAAAGAAAACGGAAGCATTTCGTCCTACTTCTTTTGAATGTCTCCTTAGGGACTAATCCAACTTCCATATTTTTGCCATTTTTCTTAATAATATCTTTAATTTCGGGATTTTTTGACTTGCTAATCCCAAAGTTGTTCATAGATTTCTACAAGTATAAATTACAATCTTTCTCTAAATATTTCTCTATAAAACGTAGCAATATAACGTTGTTACCGCGTCATTAAGAGGCACGTAACGACCCTGCTTAATACAAAAATGACAGTTCCACGGGCAACCATAGAATTCGCAAACAGTACGATGTTTTGGTCATACCTGTCCACACTGAATCGTCCATTTTGACTTTCATCTCCGTGTTTAGCCTTTTAAATCGGAACATCGTCGCCGATATTCCATGCTATATCTTTTTATTCTGAGGCTTACGATGTCGATACACGAATGGATGAATAACTAGAATACTTTTCTCTTGTAAATATACATAGCACGAGCAGCAATTGTGCTGCCTAAGAAAACAATTAATTCCTTCAGTCTTTTCTTCAATTAAGTCTGAAAACTTAACTACTGGCTTAGTGAGTATACAAAATAATTCTTGCAATGGTCTAACATTTTTTGTTTTAGGTACAAGGTAAGTATCTTTTCTACACACTTCTCATGCCAAACATTTAATGCATCGCAATCACTTTCCCATTTTTCATCAAGATCGGAACGTTTAAGTGAAGGCCATGGTCCATCATAATGTTGGTTGTGTTCCGTATTTGATAGAAATGGGAAATCTACCTTCGCAATTTCTTCCAAGTCCTTGGTACCTAGTAATTTAGATAAGTTGACGGACATAAATAAATAGGTATCTCTAAAATAATATTTTCACATTCATTTAGAAACTTTAGCCTCTTGGCTTAATATATGTGAAGAGTAATTTGTTACTCTACAAAACATGGAATCAAACTTTGAAGCATTATGGACCAGCGCTAACAGTGCGTGAAATCTTTGACATTGAAGGAGAAAATGCTTTATAAATGTCTCAATGGTGTAAAATACAAAGTCTCGTAATCTTGTGAATTACGACATTAGAAACATTTGTGATCCTTCTCTATAAACTTTTATATTCAAAACAGCATTGCGAGGCACAAATCAGGTTTGGACAGTGTTCAGATTCAACCTTTTCACTCTTCTTAAGTAGCATAGATGCAATGTCATGTTACAAAACTTATTTTCATGTTTCAGTTTTAATTTTTGCATGAAACAGAAATGGTCTGCATCAACGTGCAATTTGCAGAGGGAACAATAACGGTCGCCGCGTTAGTAGTGTTTTTCCTATTAATTTTTTGGCTATCTGCCCTAACACCACACTGTGGACAAAGTTTGACGTAGTAGCATAAAGGGTTTCCCTTCGAATTCATGCTATGATTGCGATAGCATGAAGCAGAACTAAAGGTTCTTAACTATTACATCTTATGGCTCTCGTCGCCAGAACTATTTTCAACAACGTAATGGTCCTAACAATGCTTGCATAAGTATTCACATTTATGTAATCTACGATCATTACAATAGGTTTGAAACAATCATAACAATACCCTAGCTCTTATAAAGGCAACATTTGACTCCTTGACGTCAAATTGTTGGTCATGATAAAACAAAAATAATTTCTCTCTGGTCTGCTCATTACCATTTTTCAACATAAGGCTCTCTACTAAGTGCTATTAAAGCAAATATCACAATCTACAATTGTTTTCCACAATAATATTGAATTTTTTTAAGTCTTCTAAACTCCCTCCTAAAGTGGTAATCCAATAAATGCTCTCTTACATAGGGCTTTTGCTTTCTTTCCCGACTTTATATCCTGCTGTCTTCTCTGCTAAATCTAAATCCCTAGGTAATTATACTAATTCTCACCTAATTTGGGACTAGAATATGATTTCTAAGTAGTTCTCCATCGGTAAATACTTATTAGTCTGTTTCTACCTTTTTATCCTCTTATCGGGTTGCATATGTTTATGTTGATATCTGATATCTACCTTGTATACAAGTAAAAGGTTTTTCCTGGAATTCAAAACACTCTCAACTGATCGTAATACCTAGTCAACGTTCATATGAATTGGTTTACATCACGGACTAAAAATCTTTACCGGCAGCGTCGTTTGAACATTGAATGCCGAATCCAACCCAGGATTCGGGGTCTGCATTAGAAAGCAAGTGCTCTAATTCAAACAAGAATAACTCCTCGGCATACTGTCCCAGCGCCAAGTTGGCTGTGCACGATGAAAAAATATCGAAATCGCGCTTCGCGTTCAGAAAAAAATTCAAACTAACAACACACTCTTATATGTTGGAAAAGATCATCTCGACATGTTCCTGTTTTTAAAGTACTTCATTCACAGTATCAGCGTAAAATGGTCTTCGACCTCCCTCAAAATAATGCTACGCCTGGTCACATATTTCATTACCCTAGGTGAAAGAACACAGACCGTACCACATAAAAAATTAGAGTTGCCTTCAGTAATAAAAGGAGGAATAGAAGCGGAAGTAAAGAAGTAGAAGTAGAAAGAATAAAAGTAGAAGTAGAAGGTAAGGGACTGCAGTTAGGCATAACCGTAGTTATAAATTAACGCCTGCGTTAAAACAGAGGTTATTGCATTGATAAGAGAAGAACTAGTAGCCTTCTTCAAGAAGAAGTGTGACAAACAGACATAGGTAAAGAAGAAGGCGAAGGCATAGGAAGACAATCTCAAAAAGATACCGGATACTCCGAGCTACAGAGGACAATATTTAACGAACAATCCCAATTGAAATTAACGTAGACTTCGTAAATATTGCCTCTCTCAACCGGTATAAATCAAATTAAGATGTAATATAGGAACGGCGAATTGTCCTATTCTTCTTATCATAGGGGTTAGTCAAGAGAATATACTATTGATACGATATCATATCCACCTTAGTGTAATGAAAAAATCTGAATAAAAAAATCAAAAACCTAAATTCAATAGGTCGTTAACGTTTTTACAAGTACCAAACAATGAAGGCGAAAATAATATAGGAAGTCGGATACATCACTTAACCTACGAGGTAACACACCCCTTACAGTCAGCCTTCACAAGTTCACCCAGCCTTGAAACCTTAAATCGGCGTCTGCGTATCTCCTGGCTTGCTCCTCCATGACAACGCACTTCGGTGATTGCCATAATAGAATCCATTCTTCTTCCTCAAAATGGTACAATAGACTGATAAAGTTGATTGAAAAAGTTATTCAGGCACAAGCACACGCTTACGCTTCGACACAACTGTAGCCTTCCGATTGACTTTAAATGAATACAGAAAAACAGATTTCTTCACAAGACTGGAATGAACTATCAATTCACTTTCAAGTTATTCAATGAATGAGATTTCTTCACAACAGTAGACTAGAAATTAGAATTCCGTAGCACAGTTTTGATCCGTTAGCTTCTGATTACAAACTAAAACTGAAGTTCAGTGTGGAAAGCTACTGCATTTTTCAAGGTGGGTCGATGTTGGCTCATGCGTAGAAGACCAATTATTAAAAATCTATGAATAGGAGGATTTCCTATTCATAGAAATCAGCCCAAAATTTCATTTGGAGCGAGAAAAATAGTTTCTTCTTCAAACTGTACTATAAAACAATTATTTTTAAACGGTTATATTAAAGTGCTATTTTAAAGGGAATTTAAAAAATAATTAACGGCTATAAATAACTGTTTTCAACAAATATGTTAAACTTATTTTTAATAGGTTTCTAAAACTGTCAATTATAATTCCTACATCCAACTGTTCCTTATAACCGCTACAATATAACTATCACAGATAAAAGCTGTAGAACTACGCTCTTCGGACAGACTAAATTTGAGCAAAATGTTAACAGAAAAAATTGAAGGAAATGATTTTTATCTTATTTTTACAGGATATATTTAAAATACAATTCAAGGGAGAATGAACGTATCAAATTTTTGCGATGGGAAACAACAAGGGAAGCAATGTTGTTTCAGATCATAGGATGTCTAGTTGGCTTTTCTTACCAGCAACAAGCATGTTGTTCCAAACGATCCTGAGCCTTAGTTGAGGATGAGACAGACAAATACCACAATGTCTTAAAATGTATTTTTTAAATATGTTGTACTATACGTTAAATGTTATATAATTTAAATGTGGATTATGAACAAATCGCAAAAGACCATAGTCTTATTTTTGCTAATTGCAAAAAAAACACAGGCAAAGAAGTATAAATAGAAGTCATCCGCAGAAACACACACATTTATATATATATATTATACATAAACCACAGCCATATTCAATCCACTAATAGATGAGGCCTCTACCCGAACGGAGAAGTTGGTATACTCCTCCCACTGTTGGGAGAAGAGAGCCGAAGCTCTCACTGTGATCGCAACTGTCTTTTATTCACAGCAGCTCCCCAATTGTCCTCACGATGCTGCTTCATCATCGAAATTTTTTAGCTCCCACCGGAAATCGAATCCGGGGCCGCTCCCACTGACATGAAAATACTTTTTGACCTTTCGTATTTACAGGACTGTTTCTCACTAACACGCACTGATAAACAGTATATATATATGAATTTTTCTACAGTTCCTTACACAACGTTCATAAACTAAATTTTAATCCACATTTCGGGAATTAAAACTCAAAATTGATTCTCCCTTCTGGAAAAAGGAATGTTCATTGAGAAGACCACTTTTTCTTGTCTAATTTTATTAGCTAGCACCACGAAATTAAGTCAGACACCGATTTATGTCTATAAACGTTTTAGCATCTCTCGATCTCGATCTACTTCAGTTTTCAGTTTGAACCACCAAAAAGGGGAACCACCAAAAAACCACCAATTCTTTTTTCTAAATTATTTTCAAAGTGTAAAATGGGTTCTGTGAGCAATTGTAGAAAATTTCATGAAAATATCTTGAAAATTTTCGCTTTTACCGGTATGTTTCTGTTATACGAATAAATAAAGGTATAGGTAAAGTTATCCCCTGTGCGATACATACGCTGTGTGAACAGCACATGGGTGATGTGGAGGTGGGGCTCCACATCTCGACCTATTGTACAAAGTGAGGTGGAGTGGTCAGTCCCACGATCGACCGAATTTACCTTCCCAAGGTGTCCAAGAGTACCAAGAACACTCATGTACTCAGTTTGGTAGGAGGCTGAGTGTACCGTAGAGCGCCAGGCATGGGAAGGTAGGTGCCTAACTTGTGACTGAAAATGAATCACAAAATTTGAACAAGATATTTTGAAACTGGTTAGATCAAAATAGGCTCAGATTGCGCGCAATTGTACTTACAATAGAAACTGACAAAGCTATAATTTGTATTACGTTCAACTTGTCATATTGTACGAACTGTATTAGAACTTTTAATTGAAATTTTAACTTCTAGTTTTGCTAATGACAATTTTCATTTGGTGATATTAGATTCGTTCAAGCTGGTTTACGTTAAAATCAACGACAATAAATTATAGTAACTAACTGTGGCAATACTTACCCTAAACTGGATTTGTTCCTAAAACTGCCATAATATATTCATAGTTCGATATGACAAAAAGGACATGCCTACACATGTGTGTACTTAGCACACAATACATACAAACAAAATGTAACACATATACTAAATGCTACATTTTCCTCGCATTAGAATTTGGTTATTTATAAGTGTTGCATTCGTTGACAAAATGGAGTAGGGGAAACGCGCTGGACATTTCAGTACGGAAGCAAACCAACATGGGTTCAAACCCTGTTCAAAGTAAAGATTTTTATACAAAGTAATCGTGAAAAATCTAATCATAACTTCTCATACAAAATGGAGAATATTTCCTACTGTGGAGTGAAGCACCTGAGTCACTATAGAGAGGAAAACGATTTACGAATGTTGGTTGGAAAAGTCCAAATCAAGTCTCAGGACAGCTAAGAACACGTGATCGATCAGAACTATCCACTTTTCATGTTATTATTCTTAGAAATTAACACTATAACATTTGTTAAGCACGTTTTCGATACAGGCAAGTGTGGAGTATCGCTAGCGTGCTGGACTTCAAACTTGAAAACTTTTGTTCGATTCCACACCAGCCAGTTTCTTTTTCGCATACACTGAAATATTCAAACACAGATTTATCTCTGGGTTGTTTAGAATTTACGAAGCATCACTGGTCAGAATCCGAGTAAACAGTGTGTGTGTTGTTTAGTATAATGGTAATGTAGTTTTCATGTTTTCCTTGGTTTTTCTCTCTTCATCTCTTTCTTGATGTATTGTTATCGTGTCTTCCCTGCTTCTTTCTCTTCTTTTTTCCATCTACTTATCTTAATTTTTCTCTTACTTAACAGACACCTTTCTTTTTGTGCGTATTCCAGAGCCAATTCCGGGCCACTTTCGATGACCTGAACATAAATCATCTGGTAACCCGATTGACATGGTCTCGAAAATCTATTTAATTTGGAATTTCGGCGTCGTATTTTTCGTGTTCTCGGGGTAATACCTCCGGTCCTGTACATTCGAATCGAATGTACAGCATGGGTTCGAATCTTACACCCGACGAAACAGTACAAAACTTTACAAGCATCCCCCGACAGCCGGTGACCCGTTTTAGCTCTGCTGTGTACATTCCATGTGTGCAAATGTTTATAGACACTAGTTCATTAGAGTTGCAAAGACTACGGATCACATTGTACAAAATATGTGTGTGTCTGTTCCGCGTGTGTTATATATTTCGTGTGCTCATTATGATTGAAGCAATTGTCCTACTTACAAGAAAATTATATTCCTCAAAAGAAAAGTCTCCTGCACAACTGAGTGGTACCGAAGCTGTGAAATTCTTGTGTTTTCAACAGTTAAAATACAATCAATCAAACACAAGAATATTGGGATATTGCTGCTATGGGTGAGTGATACATCAATTGTTTTACATTCCTTATTTTGTTTTCAAAATGATGTCGAGAGAGAAGTATATTCCAACATCCAATGAACTTGTTTTCAAACAGATGTGAGAATAGCCCGGGACTTATGGAGAACGCACATTTCTCTCAGCATTGCCCCCTTTCCCAAATCATCTGGTATTAAATCCAGTCCCTTCAGTTTTGCGGGAAGAGCTCTCTGAGGCTCAAAATAATAGTTTCAGGCAGTTCATGTAAATTGTCAATCTCTTCCAACTCACATAAATGAATTTCGCAAATTATTCGGAGACGTCAAACCTCATTGTATTCTTGTGTCTGCAATGTGGCTTAAAAAACGTTAGCGAGTGAGTTATTTGCACTCAAAGGTTACAGTACAAAGGTGGTAGAACGTTAAAAGGTACCGGTGGTGTATGTATATACTTAAGGAATGACGCATGCGGTAAGATAATTTGCCAATCACCTTCAGAATGTACGCGTAGTGTGGAATATTTGATTTGTGAAATAAAAATGTTAGTTTTAAAAATAATGGTAGCGGTGGTTTATCGTCCCCCGAACACACCACTAGATTGCCTTAAGGAGTTTGAAAAAGATATGTTACAGGTTAAAGACAAATAAAGCATCGTATAGTAATAGGTGACGTAAACATCAATATTCTGCTAGATTCACACGAAGCTATAGATTACAAATACATGCTCCAAACCTTCGATTTGAATTTGTGCGACTTGGGGCATTCAGGTCCATCAAAGTCGGCAATACACCATATTGCAACATCTTACCCTGAGCAAGTCGCTAAACTTGGCAAGCTTCCTGTCCCTGGTATCTCCTGTCACGATTTAATTTATCTTGTGTACTCACTTAAGCTCCCAAAAAGATAAAATAAAATAATAGCCTACCGCTATTAAATTCGCAAATGCTTTAATTGTACGAAAAGCACGCGCCACTGAAACTCAAAAGATTCAAAAATAATTCAAATCCCTGGATGACAGATTCTATACGACAACTGAGACTGCACAGGGATACAGCTTACAAGAAATATAGGAAGGAAGTAAATGCTAAACCTGAAACCCCACAAGAATCTTTCATGATATACAAAACACTCAGAAATCAATGTACCCAAGCTATACGTCGGGCAAAAGAAACATATCTCGAGAATTTAGTTGAGGATTTTAAAGATGCTATGGAGGCTAGACGACTATGGAGGAAACAAAAAATATTAGGTTTAAATATAAAGAATGAAACTGAATATGTTTCCGAGGATTGCAATATTTTGAAGGAGTTCTTTTCCCAACCCCCTAGTTGTATTGATAAGACGCTGAAACAGGAAACCATTCGAAAATTTGCTAACAGTGGTGAAAATAAAAATAAAAATGATACGTTCTATTTCCCTTGTGTTTCCCCAATAGAGGAACATCAGGCTATCAAGAAGGTAAAAAGTTATGCTGTAGGCCCAGATTCCATATCAAGAGAATTTTTCAAAATGATCGTGACACACGTCTTGAATCCATTGACAATAATAGTAAATCAGTCCATTCTAACAGGCATATTTTCATCAGAGTGGAAACAAGCTTAAGTTCGGCCAATACCAAAGAAAAACGTGCCATCATGACCTGGCCAATATCGGCCCATTAGCATCCTATGATCTCTTTCAAAAATATTGGAAATTATTGTACACCAACAAGTCACAAAGCACCTAGGTAAAAACAAATAGTTCATTGTGAACAAAGCAGGCTTTAGGAAAGGTCACTGTACAATGACAGCACTTATCAAAATCACTGATGACATCCGAAAATAAATCGATAATCGACAAGTAATATCTTAACTCTTTTAGACTTCAGTAAACCTTTTCAGTCTGTTGATCATGACATCCTTCTCGCTAAATTAGAACAAGTTCAATTTCGCCAAACATACAGTCCAATGGTTTCACTCATACCTGACAGATCGTAAACAGGCT